>CM076987.1:40198610-40276110 GCA_039105355.1 Benthosema pterotum
ATGACCTCCTGCTGACTGTTCCATTACTAAACCTCACAGAAACCATGGATGAGGACATCTCAACGCCTGATTTATGGGCAGTCCCAGAGTGAGACTCTCCATCAAAATAAATAAACATTCTTAGATCAAATACTACCATTTTACAGAGGTGGACAAGTGTTAGTTCATACATCCAACATACATTGATTATTCATACATTATTACCTAATGTTAATAAACCAACGTACCAGATAACTGCTACGTGGGCAGCAATAAACCAACTTACCAGAAAACTCCTACATGGGCAGCAATAAACCAACTTACCAGATAACTCCTATATCTAGGGCGGCAATAAACCAACTTACCATATAACTCCTATACCTAGGCAGCAATAAACCAACTTTACCAGATAACTCCTACGCAAGCAGCAATAAACCAACTTACCAGATAACTCCTACGTAAGCAGCAATGAACCAACTTACCATATAACTCCTACGTAAGCAGCAATAAAACCAACTTACCACCAGATAACTCCGTAAGCAGCAATAAACCAACTTACCAGAATAACTCCTACGTAAGCAGCAATAAACCAACTTACCAGCTAACTCCCTACGTGGGCAGCAATAAACAACATACCAGATAACTCCTACATCTACAAGGGCAGTAATAAGCCCACTTACCAATAACTCTTACAGGAGATGCAGCAGGTGGTACAGTGGGAGTTGAGATCCAATTTTCTGGGATGTAGTCTGCATCAGCTATTAGTCTAGAGGAGAAACAAAAAAGAACAAAAATGCATTCATTCCAACAAGTCAATGTGCTGTATAGTAGTATAGCTTAAATGTAAAAAAAAGAAAGAAAGAAAGAAAGAAAGAAAGAAAGAAAGAAAGAAAGAAAGAAAGAAAGAAAGAAAAAAGAAAGAAAGAAAGAAAAGAAAGAAAGAAAGAAAAGAAAGAAAGAAAGAAAGAAAGAAAGAAAGAAAACACACACTTAGAATGTGGTGTGACTATTTGGGTTTAACAGACACTAACCCCGACCTGTTTGCTGGTCAGTGGTTGCAGGAGATGGCACAACAATGGCAGTTGACGTCTGACTGTTTACCGAGTCCAGTGGGATGTAGTTGTCTAGAGAAGAGACAAAAAGACAAGGAATCCATTTTTTAAAAACAATATGTGGTGAAAATAACAGATATACAACAAGATTTCAAGGTTTGTTAAGTCTAGTATAGAGCATAAAAGTGACCATTTTGTTTAACCTGCAATGAACAAAATCACAATGGTAATACAGCTCAGCTTGTACCAGCAAAATAATTACACTAAGATATTTCCTTATGAAAATGGGCTGATACTTGTTGTGGTTTGGAATTCTGAGCCAACAAAAACGGTAAAAGATGAGATAAATGGAGGTTAGTGGTATATAACACACCCAGAGTTTATCTTGTTCATGTTAATATAATTCACTCTGGATTAAGTGTCTTTTAATTCCTAAGTTGTAAATTGCAACACTAACACTTGTTTGTGTAAACAACCCAAAGGTTATTTTCACTGGACACCGTGCGAACCCAACCCATATCTGTCTTTCATTTTAGAATACTCATTTGTTGGAAGAAACACAACAGGAGACGCTATGAACATGTTTCTGAGGCAAACAAATCTACCAGTAACTCTAATTTGACTAAAAACATATTACTTACCACTGCTGTTGTACCATTATGGTCAATATTACAGAATACACCTAAATATTCATCACAAATTACCAAAAACAACAAAAACTTAACTTACCATAAAAACATCCCCAGCTCAAACAAGCATCTGACCTCTCTTTGCAGCAAAGTTTGTGTGGTGAAATGAAAAGGCGGGAAACCTGGAGGCGTGGTCTTATGGGAGCGTGGGAAACGTGAACTCAAACTCATTTTTTCAAATTACATTATTAATATGATTTGAGTTACATCAGTTAAATCTGAATGCATCATGTTAAACGAATAGATATTGCATAAGCACAGTTAATTATATTTGAGTTACATCAACTCGTGGTATTATGGGAGCGTGAGAACGTAAACTCAAACTCATTTTCAGTGTGTTTTCAAATTACATTATTAATATGATTTGAGTTACATTAGTTAAATTTGAATGCATGAATGTTAAGTGAATAGATATTGTATGAGCACAGTTAATTATATTGAGTTGCATCAACTCAGTATAAATGCATACATTGTAAAAGCATATATTTTGAGTTAGAACAATTAACAACAATTTCAGTGGTATAAATTCATTACATTTGCATATCTTATAATTAAATTCATTTAACTAAAGCCAACACAATGTAGATGTATCACATCTCACACTATTAATAATGTTTGAGTTATATCAATTAAATAAATATGCATATTCCTTGAAGTAAAGTAATTAAATGAAGCAAACACAATTTAAATGTGCCAAACGATAGCAGGCTTGAATCAGTTTTTTGAGTGTACCCTGATCGTTTGGAGGGGGAGTTGTGTTTTTTCCTTTTCCCAAACCAAAATCCCAACCAGAAAAATGTCAACAGTGGATTAAAGCAATGTGGGAGACCACAGTCTCAACTGAACCCCACCACAATAGATCGCCATACATTGTGTGCTCAAAGGTAGGCATAGGGCTACAGTATGTTAGACATGAGATAATCTTACAACTGTAAAGTGTGCCTGGCTATAAACAAAACAATGCTGCAGATCTGGCTTTGGCCCATATCTACACTGCTTCTATGATCAAAAGGCAGACTCATAGAAGCATTGGCGTTATGGACCAGAGCTACTGCAGATCCATGTGCCTGTAATGTTAAAAGGATGATACAAAAAGCCCAGAGGGCTCCTTTCCATTGTGTGTGTGTGTGTGTGTGTGTGTGTGTGATCATACAAAGTCTGTAAATCATGATGCATTATACTAGAACCATTGCATTTTAACAACCTTCATTGCAATACTAATTTACTATTGTTAGTCTAGTAACACCAATATTTCACAGCAAAACACGAGCATGTTTTGTGTAATGTCATGAAATGCAAACTTATTTTTTTCTTTCATTTTGTAGCATTTTGTGAATGGAAAACCTACAGATGATTTTCCAAACCCTGTAGCTGCTGTAATAGGGTCTAAGCCAACAAGGGAACAACAAGGTGGCTGTCGAAAGGCTCCAAAAAGCGGTATGAAAGGAACATAATAATACAGTGTTTCCAAGAACATGTATTTTTGCAGCAGCAGGTATTATTCAGAAACCAGAACTAGTCAAATGACACGAGTTATGTTTTTACAGACTCCGATGTGATTTTGAAGTCGCTGCATGTAAAGCATCCACATCCAGTAACCCAGAGAAAATCCCAGAAGACGACCAACAGGGCAGTATTGTTGCCACAAACACTGGTGAGTGATGGGAGTTGAACATGTTGAACTAGTTTTCCCCACAAATAACCAAGTTAGAACAATGAGGCTTTCATATCATGTAGGTGCTGTAATGGAAATAGACCAACACTCTAAGTGAAAAATAACGAAATTTCATTAAAAAAAAAAATCAAAAAGAAGGGAGGGGGGTCAACCTACAACTCATTGTGTGGCAGTGCTGGGGTTGATGTGGTTAATATAATAATCAAAGTAAAAAACATCAAGTTTGTCCTTCATCTCTTCCCATTTTGCTGCATCAAAGTAAATGCGTTGCAGGTGATGGTCTTTGGCACATTTAATAAATAGATCACACCATGACATGCCTGTAAGCCCAAGCTGACCCATTATTTGATAGTAATAATCGTGTGATTTTTTTAATTCACAGCAGCCATCTGCCTGCTTGGTCAGGTAGGGGCACAATGTGATGCTCTCTTTAGATGGGCATTTAATTTCTAAAAGGCCATAGTTGGATGTTTCACCTTTTCTCTCCATGACCTTACGGTCAGGTGATGTTCCAAGGTGTGGAGAATGGGGATTCACAACCAAGCCACATGGATACACTGTATTACCAGTGATCTTGGTGTACTCTACTGCTGCACAGGCTCTAGTTCTGTACCTCTTTTCATGGCTTTGGTTTTTACTGATCCTGTACCTTTTAATCTCAAAGCCAGGTGTCATGATCAGCTCTCCTGCAGCATATGCTCTTGAAAGTGCTCGAAGTTAGTCGAGCAGATCTCTCCACAAACCATAAGTTGTTTGAGTTTTGCTTTCTCGTGTCCTGTTCAAGTTTTATTGAGTCTGTGACTGAAATTGACATTTTGTTGTAGATTTGCATGGCATTCTCATTTAAAACAGTGCACACATTAGTTGGTTGGGGTGGTAGTTTTGAACTTGGGGAAGTCATCTTCGTCACTGTGAGGACATGATCCACCATCTTCAGTACGTGCTGCAGCTCCACTGATTACAAGGGGAAGCTGTAAAAGAAAAAAACAAGAGACAATTATACATTAAATTAAAATCATTAATATGTAATAATTTCTCTTTTCAGAGAGTATGGAGCATCCAGATCCTGAGGACCACGGTGAGCAGGACATCCAAAGAGAAGCTGAGAAGGAGCCTGACGCGGAGGAAGAGCAAGACACAGAAAAAGTGAAGAAATTAAAGGAAAAAATGATAACTTTAAATTGAAATTGTCTTTAAAGAAAACAGAAGTAGAAAGTTTGAAAAAACTATTGCAACGCAAAACACACTAACAACACCCGAACTTCTAATGGAGTGAAATCCCCAGAATGATGGAGTACAGCACTGGGTTCACATATGAACGTTTTAACCATCTCTGCACATTATTTGGCATTCCAGCTAGTCCAGACGTCACTCAGTTACAAATCCCGTTAAGATACAAGCGAAATGACTGGCAAGTTAAAGAGATGCCACTCCGTTGTCAGTTGCTCCTTGTCTTGATGAAGCTGCGCAATAATGAAGATTTGCAAAACCTTGCATTCCGGTTTTAATCTCACCATTCATAACACCGTGTTCTTTTCAGTGCCTGGATTGACTATATGTTTGATGTATTGGGTGAAATATCAATTTGGCCTCACAGAGATATAATTTCAGACCACATGCCCCCAGAATATAAATCAGACTACCCAACAACATTTGCAATTATAGATTGCACAGAATTGAAAATTGAAAAACCAACCTCACTGGCAATTCAGAGCAAAAGCTACTCAAATTATAAAAGCACCAACACCCTCAAATCTCTTGTTGCTTGCGACCCTCGTGGCGCTGTGATTTTTTCATCTTGTCTTTTCACTGGGAGTTTGTCAGACAAGGAAATGGTCAGGCAATGTGGCATCATTCCACTCCTCCAGCAACTTATTGAGGTTGGGTATTTGAAAAGAGGGGATGCCTAATGGCTGATAAGGGCTTCTGATTGAGGAAGAACTGCTGCATTAGGGCTGAATTTAAACATGCCACCATTTTCCAAAGCAAAGAAGCAAATGCCAGCTGGAGATGTGATAAAAACAAAGCACATAGCAAAGCACCGGGTCCATGTCGAGCGAGCCATTGGAAAAATAAAAAAATTCAAAATTGTGTCAGGCAGAATTCCGAATACTCGATTGGCAAACATAAATCAAATATGGTATGTTGTGAGCATGTTGTCAAACTTCCAGCCTCACACATTCTGAAACAATAAAAATGGTATTGTTTGATTTTCTTGCCTTTTTAGAGAATGCCTGCATCACAATGTCAATAAAACAAAATACAAGAAAGCAAAACTTGTGGTTTGGAGAGATCTATTGACTAACTTTGAGCTCTTTCAGGAGTATATGCTGTATGTGGAACTGAATCGACTGCATTGGTTTTGTGTTAATAAACTGTGGGAAATATGTGCTTAAGACTTATTCTAACTTACCTGCTGGCTTAGCCCACATCCCAGACGATACTTTTTGCCTCCGACATCAACCTCAGGTATTATGTCTGTTGCAATATACTAATTGGCGCATCAGTCATCTGTTTAAATAATTTGTGGGTTTCAGATCCGACGTTCTTCCTAAAACAGAAGTACATGTATGGTATATTCAGAAGGGCCTTTCTGATGGATGGTAGGTATAATAGGATTGTGACAATATAACATAAAAACAAAAACATACTTTCTGTGGATATAGGTCGACATAACAGTCTTCACTTGCGATTCACCAAGGCCCTGGCCACCACCAGATTCATCACTGGTTCACGGTTATATTTTTGCCTCTTGGTTTGTGCCACTGTTGAGGCTGGCTTGTGCATGCGATGGGTCTCTTCATTCAGGCAGGGGTTCTTGTTGCTTGCCCGGCTATAGTCCAGAGCAAACACATCAAGCCTATAATATGGAACAATAACCAGGTAACCTGAGGGGAAAAAAGATCTTGACATTAATAAAAGGTAAAATATAAAATCAGCACTAGTATGGTCATTAGCCTGTGGACCCCTATTTGAAAGGATATGCAAAGCCCAAAAGAAGATTTGTATGGCCCTGGATGACCCCCAGGTTTGACAGGTATTAGCCCACAGAATCCTGTGTGATGGCATTTCTATCTTTGGGGCCCACAATGTAAAATGTACATTCACTGTTAATTTAACTGAGACTGTACACTCAGTGACAGACCCATAAGGGTCCGTAATTTACTAACTCATTTATCTGGGTACCCCCCCACGACTAGACTAGCTAGGTAGACTACTATGAATGAAATGAAATGAACGATGAATGATTTTTTTTATTAACAGAGATGAGAGTTACAGCACAAGTCAAGTACACACTACTACAAAACTGATATTAATATTAACAATACTTACCCAGCAGTGCAGGAACATGTTTGATCTAAAAGTTTTTCTTCATCAAATTTGATGAAGAGTTTGTGGGGCTTCTCATTTTTAGCCTGGAATGGTAACAGTTGGCTTCAACTACTGTTGTGTTTGTATCGTTTTTTATGTTTATATTGTGAATGTAGCTCTCAAATGCGTACTGCAGACCCTTCTGCCTCGATCTAGATGATATTTTGAGCTGTCACTCCAAAAACACTCGGAAATTCGGTTTGGGATCATTTTTAAATTCTCCGCCATCCTGCTGATGAGTGAATACGTCAGAGTGTCGGAGTGTGCGCCCGCTCGAGACCTGTAGGGGGCGGATGACCTGGATTTGCTACCCCTCCATTAGGCATTGTAAACAATCTTTCTCAGTATGCTATACTTGTTTTGATAGCGTGTCTGTGTGTGTTGCGCAGGTGCACGCAAATGCACATGCAAATGCAAGTGTCTTAGAGGGAAATTTCGCTCCTTTTCAATATTTTACTATGCCATTAATACACCTTGGAGATGTTGTGTGGACATGGTAAAAAAGTTCCCCCATTCTGTGTTTCCTAGAAATGGACGTCTGGAAAAAAAAAACATTAGCATGGTGAAATACATCTTGATGACATCATCAACATGTTTTTACCATGTCTCTCTTTTTCCTTTTTTCTGAGAGTGTACAAATGGTACCAAATGGACCCGCGATGGTCCATTTGGTTCACATTTGTACACTCTCAGGAAAAAAAATATAAAATGGGTGGAATTCCCCTTTTAGAGGCGTCCCCCCACTTCTAAAAGTCTCACTACAACACTGGCGATGAAGTCGCACCCATACCATTTCATGTTAGTCAAGTAAAGCATCAATAACAACATCAGTTGTTGTTGAAGTTGCAACAAACACGCAGCATGCATGAAGCTAAAGGTCGGACTCAGAGTTTTCTGTTTCCAATGATGAAATGCTGTTGGTTTAGTGGTGACACAGCTGTAGTTAGTTAGTAGCAGTAGTACTGTTTCAAATCAGTTTAATTATATATATCTAGGATTGTTTTGCATGCCATCGTGTTTGGTGGTGCAGACTGGGCATTTAGGGCCCCCCCCCCAACCCCAACCCCACCGCCCATGCCCATGCCTAGATCCGCCCCTGCTCATGCATGCTCCAGTAAACACAATAACAGCACGGTCAAGGGCAAAGCATAATAATGAATTGATTGCCCTCTGAGGGTGCCATGATGGAAATGAATGTGCCTATATGGCCATATACCTATACATATATACGCAATCAATGCAGATTGCGGAGCGCCTCTGCCTGCATGGTGATTGATTGCATCCTTTTTCCCCATTTAAGCATAATTCGCCGGGGATGGATCAATTATGGATCTGCTCATGACCTTTAATCACCATATAAATATCATACAATCCAGGCATAAACTACCTTAAAGATAGTCGGAGGAGCGAAGCCTGGCAAAAAAAGACACACAGTGACGTTACGGGAATAAATCATCGAAACATAAAGCACCAGTTCACGCTCCGTTGCCGCACCACTGTCCCGCCGCACGCAACCGGAAATAGCCGTCGTCGTCGACTGCGTGTGCTAGGTCACAGCGGGCTGCCGGCGCTTCGTGAGCTGGTCGATCTGCTGTTTTTCTCTGCTAAATATAAATATATAGGACTAACAATTTGCAAAATGAGGGCGCCGAGGGAGAGAGGGGGAGAGAGAAAGGGGAAGCGAGCAGGGGGTGGTGGGTGGCACTGCTTTTGAAATTAATTTCCAAAGAACGCGTCGATATTCCTGAAGAGTCGGCGTGCGCGCCGCGCGGCGGCGCCCGGCTGTGGCGCTGCATTAAGCTTTCATGAAAGTGAAAGTTAATTAGATATGATGACTGAACTCCCGGGATCGTAATTAGCCGAACCGCGTGACTGCTCTCCTGTAATTAAATGTCATTTCCTTCAGTTCACCGAGCCCGAAATAAAACACACACACACACACACACACACACACACACACACACACACACACACACACACACACCCACACACACCCCAAGCTACACTACCACACCACACACACGCACGTTACACAAGCACACGCTGGCACATCTGCGAACACGGGGTGGAAAATGTCAGATAAGTCACGTTGACCTGTGCCCCCCCGCCGCTGCCACTCGTAACCCCAGTAATACCCGGAACACGACCCGGGATGACAAGGTCGTAACCCCCTTTTTTTTAGGTTTTATTTCCGTCTCGAACTCAATTCGAAGCACCGCCACCCCTTCCCTTCCTTCCTCGACTTCGCAGAGGCCGCTGCACCGGGGGCGGATCTAGGCATGGGCATGGGGGGGGGAATGCCCGCCTTAAATATGCCCAATCTGCCCCACCAAACATGCAAAACAACGCAAGATATTTCAAATGAAAGTGCTTCTATTTAAAATGATTCAAAACACTGCTACTGCTACTAACTAACTGCTATTGTGGCACCACTAAACCAACAGGATTTCATCATTGAAAACAGAAAACTCTCGGAGTCAGACCTTTAGCTTTATGCATGCTGCGTGCCTGAACTGATGTTATTATCGATGCTTACTTGCCAAATAAAAGTTGTGTAACCGAAAACGGTGTGGGTGCCCCCATGAAAGCCGCCCCATCCCATTTTCTCTTGACCCCCCCCCCCCCCTTCTCATTGGCTGCATGGCAGCAAATCAGGTCTGGGCCTTGTTGTAGGCCAAAACGCCTGTACCAACAGATCTGTGCCTGGGCTTACCAAATAATTAATACTGCAATACGTCCAAAATCACCTGACCCCCCAATTAAAAATGTTACTGTACTCCCCTGCTTTGTTCATCATGAGTTGAAGCTCTTGATTCCTGTTTTAATTATTCTGAGCAATTATTTGCTAAGCCCAGGCCCAGGTCTGGGTGGTACAGGCTTTTGGCCTACACACACAAGGCCCCAAGACCTGATTTGCTGCCATGTAGTTAATGGGCACAGCCCTCAGACCTGATTTGCTGCCATGCAGCCAATGAGAAGACTTACGCCATACCTGGCAGAGAATACCAGCCATTTTTTACTATTTATTTTCTTCTCAGCGTATGAAACGCGAGTAAAACTCCTGCAGAAAACAGAGCGGAGGAGGAGAGTATACCAGAAGATATCAGAGTGGAGAGGAAGGGAGATCGGAGACGGGGTGGGTGTGTATGTGGTTGGGGGGGAAGGGTCTTTGGTGGTGGCGTACGTATGGGTCGTATATACGTGGGTGAGAATGAGTTGTCAACTCTGTTCTCGCCTCAACTGTCATGATGTGTTGTAACACCCGGAATACGAGAGAGAGAGAGAGAGAGGAGAGAGAGAGAGAGAGAGAGAGAGAGAGAGAGAGAGTGAGAGAGTGTTGCCAACTTGGCGCATTTGTCCCTATATTTAGCTTTTTTCCCCAGACGCCCCTAGTTCCAAAATTTGTGAAAAAGTCCTGGTGTTTGTTTGTTTTTTTTTGCTGGTGAGTTGGGGCGAAATTGGTTGACAGGCGCCAGAGATAAAACCCTTGTTTTTCACCATTTTTCCTCCTATGATAGAGTCCTCCTTCCTTCCTAGAAAGGATCATTAGTAACCAAATGGACCCTTATAGATCTGTAACTAAGTTAAATTATATAGAAACACCTGAATTACATACTTTTCCAGAATCTACACATTTAGACATTGTAGAAGAATTGCTATTTCGACCCACCGTTTACCAGTTACTTCTCTTAAATTAGTCCGAGACACTAAACTCACCATCAAATGGTGGTCCTCCGGCGCTAAAATGCTGAATAAATAGTGGGCCCTGGTATGAAAATGGTATGAAAACCACTGCTCTAGCGCATTCTAGTGCGGATTTTGGAAGTGGCGCTAGCGCATTTTGGATTTTGGCAGTTGGCAACACTGGAGAGAGAGAGAGAGAGAGAGAGAGAGAGAGAGAGAGACTCGGCAGGTCTCTTGTCATTAGCGTGAATAGGAGGGGAGTCCAACCTGCAGGAGTCGAGCTCACCGAGTTTCTTGGCATATCACGAGGACAATGTGTGGACAAACCCCCCATAATGAGCTCCGCTTCCTGTATAGGCTATATTGAGCAGCTTCTGCTTCACCACACCTTCATCAAAGCTTCTATAGTCTCGACTTAAAAACTGTACTGCAATCTTTTATTTTGTCTATTGCATTGTTTTTCGACCTTTTTCATAGCAGGGCCCGCTATTTATCCAGCATTTGAGCCACGGAGGATCACCATTTGATGACATGTTAGCTCCCTTGTACCTCTCCCAATACTTCCTAAATGTCAAAGAGGTTCACTCCCACAACACCAGAGGGAGTGCCGCTAACCATGTTCAACCCAGATTTGGCACAAACAAGGGTATTCCTTCCGCTCATATGCAACCAAAATGTGGAACGCCCTACCAACAGTCATTAAGACTTGGTGAATCCCTTGACTCCTTCTAAACCGCTCTCAAGGGGCACCTACAGATGGCTGCAATTCGAAACTGGCCTCTGTAAAACAAAATTGTATATAAAATCCCTCCACCCACAACCCCCTCTCCTCTTTGTACATTTCTCTTTTCCTTTTTTACCTCCACTATGTCTTTACCTCCATGATTTGCTGCTTCTGACTTCACTGAAGTAGTTGTTTTGTATGTATTTGAATGCCTTAATGAAATGAACAAGTTGGCATATTGTAAACAAGTGTATAACTAGTGTGTCCAATCAGCTCTGTCAGATTTGATGTAGTTGTACTTGAATTGTACTGTAATTCTCCAAGCTGTTATCAGTTTTGTTGCAGTGTGTACTTGACTTGTACTGTAACTCTCATCTCTGTCAATAAAAATTTCATTCATTCACTCACTCACTCACTCACTCACTCACTCACTCACTCACTCACTCACTCATTCACTCACTCACTCACTCACTCACTCACTCACTCACTCACTCCACTGCCAATACAATACAATTTTATGCTCTCAAAGAATTACATCTGGTTAACCAACTTTCCATCATTTAGCCTGGGGACCACTTGGAATCCTCTCAGGACCCATGGTAGTCCCCGGACCAATGGTTGAAAACCACTGGTCTATTGTTTATCTTGTACCACCCCGTTTTGTACTATTTTGAAGTACTTTTACTAAAAAAATGCACAAGTGTAGCAGGTGGCTACAGCCTCTGTTGTGATGGCCTCCAAAGTCTAGTATCAGCCCCCAGACAAAGGGGATGTCATCTTGGTCTAGTGGTTAAGACGTTGGACTTTCACGTGGGGAGACCGGGGTTCGAATCCCGGGCGTTACAGTGGTGCCGTGACTCTGATCGGGTTTCCCCGTGGAAGCTGCACATTGACTCGCCATCAGTGATATCTACAAATCATGTCCTTTCTCAATTTCCTATCATTGCCTCAACAACACATCTGTACTCTATCACTTTCACAGCACACCAACACAACAATTCTACCACATGCAGGGAAGCAAAGTGGATTTTGCCAATTCATGTTCATCTCACATTCTGTGAAGGGTACTGTGTGATTAACGGAGCCCCTTTTTTCCAGAATTGTCCCCCCAAAAAATGAAATTACATATTGGCATAATCCACACTTTTCACTTTGATTTATGTGCTAAAAGTATGATTTAGAGATTTGCTTAGCCATGCGATTAGAGTGAGTGAGACAGAGAGAGATGAGAGATCATTTCATGGCTAGGTAGCAAGAATAAATTAGCTTTTTTTCCTTCTCCAAATACACACTTGAAGACTTGAGGAAGAGGATCTTTAAGTGTTTTACACCATGTAAAAAATAAAATATAAATGTAGTTTTGTTCTTATTGTGGGAGAGTGCCAATCCATCAAGCAACTCAAAACACTGGTGAATAATATTAACAGAACACTATTGCAGCTGAAGGGAAATTTTTTGAGAGGTGCTGTGTTTGCTCATTCCAGTGTTGCCAACTGCCAAAATCCAAAATGCACTAGTGGCCCTTCCAAAATGCACTAGAGTGCGCTAGATATATTCCCTTCACATGATGAATATTTTAACTCTTGATAGTGTAAAAATTCTGGTTAACCAACTGTCATTTACCCTGGGGACCACTGGTTGAAAATCACTGTCATAGAAAAACAAGGGTCTTATCTCTGGCGTCTGTCATTCAATTTCGCCCCAACTCACTAGCAAAAAAAAAAAAGCACGAGATTTTCCACCAGGAGTTTTTCACTAATTTTGGCGCTAGGGGCGGTCTGAAAAAAAAAAAAAAAAAAAAAAAAAAAAAGAGCTAAATATAGTGACAAATGTGCCAAGTTGGCAACACTGGCTCATTCCACGGATGTGGGGTCCCCCGTTGTAAAGATGACTAATCAATGAAAACATTTAAAGAGTTGGTGCCGTGATTTTTGTATTTTTTCCAATTTTGTACATGTTTAGGAGGTGACAGTATGTAAATAGACCTCTTGGTGTGTTTTTTATGTGCAATGATGTCTTCCCTTTGTATTTAGGGTTTCTTCCTGGAGGCTGAACCTTTCCAGTCAAACATGCCAATGAAAAAAACTTCAATATTGTGACATCATGTGTTCAGCTCCTCCCCTAACTCCTCCCCCTTTATCATACAACTAAAGCTGTGGGCGTGGCTTCAGTTCAGGTGGATCTCCACCCATCACCACCCACCAGGCAAACCAGGCATACTTAATGAACTGGTAGGGTGGAATTATAAAAATGACAGTTTAACAAACACTGCACACTTTTTGCAAAAAAAAATCGTACTTGTCATATAACATTAATACCTGATGATCATGTTTCAGGGTAGAATAAAATCATGGCACTCCATCTTTAAAATTCAAAATCATGTAAAATACAATATATCAATTATATTTCACAATGTATACAACTTAGCTCTGCTTTTCTGTGAAAAATGAAAAAAGGAAAAAGAGGAACATTTTGAAACTGTTTAACACGTGAACTGCTATAGATAGTTATCTTCCGAGATCTGGAATCGAGGAGATTACCACTCATCCACATCCGACTTCCCGACTCGCGACGGTAGAAAATTCTCGTATAATCTGCCTGCCTGAGGGAACTAAAAGGTTCCTAGAATTAATTCCGGACGATCCCTTAATTACCTCATTAATTAAACCTGACAGGGTAGGTTAAACCTGACCAAACGATCCTCAGCCGCCGTGCGTTTAGTCCAGGAGCCAAGTATAAGCGATGGGCGGGACCCATTTAAAGGGGAACTCCACCCATTTTCAACATTTTAAATATGTCATTAATATACCTTATAGATGTTGTGTATGTGGACATGATAAAAAAGTTCCCCCAATTCTGTATTTCCTAAAAATGGAGGTCTGAAAAAAATCATTATCATGGTGAAATACATCTGGTGACATCATCAAGATGTATTTCACCATGTTAATGATTTTTCTTTCAGACCCCTTTCTTTCAGAAATTTTGAAAATGGGTGGAATTCCACTTTCATATCGTATTTTCATATCGCGTCCCTCTTTCTTGGATACTATTTACAGCCAATTTGGTCTTAAAATGATCTTAAAAAGTCACAGTCCCCATCAAGTCCCATCCACCAGTCTCAGTATAAGGTTGGGAGCAGTGTTGGGAATATTACTATACCTTGTTACCTTCATTTTAAAGCAATATATTGTATTACAATATTACTGTCTGAGCAAGTGTAATATATTAATATTACTATTACATATTACTTAAAAGAAAAACGTTGTACAAAATATATAATTAAATATTTAGTGTCACTATTAATCAAATATTGTGTAGGCCAGTGGCATAGCTACAATAAAGAAAGCGCACTTGGCTATCTGGGAAATCCATATGAAATCAACTTGAAAAAAAGTCCTCCTGAATAAATAATTTGATGACAAAATATAGAAAATAAGCGATTATTTAACTTTTGCAGTTGTCAAGAAAATTTCACAAGAACATTTTCAACGAGACAGATTGACAGAAAGTAATATTGAAAGTAATGCAGTAATGCAGAAAGAAAAGTATAATATATTAGATTGGTTTTGTTAAGTAATATATTTATATTACAAGTCACTGCATTTTGGTAATATATTATGTAATATATTGAGTTACGTAGTGCACATGTCCCAACACTGGTTGGGAGATGGAAATGCTTTGGCCAAGCTAGAAACTGAAGCTGCGCACTACAGTGACTCTGCACCAAACAGCTGTTTGAAAACCCCATAAGAGACACCTATGACAGGTGTTTTCTTGACGGGCTCTTCTTGACATGACTGTCTGGTTATACCCAGTGTTGCCAATTGTCAAAATCCAAGATGCAATAGTTGCACTTCCCAAATGCACTAGAATGCGCTAGAGCAGTGGTTTTCAACCACCAGGGCCCATTGTTTATTCTGCATTTTAGCCATGGAGGACCATCATTTGATGTTGAGTTTAGTCTCTCGGACTACTGTAATTTAGGAGAAATAATTGGTAAACCGTTGTTCAAAATAGCAATTCTTCTACATTTGCTAAAGGTGTAGAATAGATTCATGAAAATTAAGTAATTCAGATGTTTAAATATAATTTAACTCTTGAAAGCGTAAAATGAAACGAAATGGACCCATAACCGTAAAGGGTCCATTTTGTTTAATTTTACGATCTCAGAGTTCCAGATCTATAAGGGTCCATTTGGTTACCAATGGTCCTTTCTAGGAAGGAAGGAAGACTCAGGAGGAAAAATGGTGAAAAATAAGGTTTTTTTTTTTACCGGCGCCTGTCAGCCAATTTCGCACCAACTCACCAGCAAAAAAGCAATAGCAGCAAAATATAGCAACAAATGTGCCAAGTGGGCAACACTGGTTATACCCCATGGAGTGGTTTTTTTGTCCAGTTTTTATTTTATTTTATTTTTTCCACAGTTACCAGCGTGACGGGCTGACCGCCAGACTAAGGACAGCATCGCCGCCCGCCCTCCCTCCCTCCCTGTCACGACGCCTCTCCTCTTGTGAAAAGCTCAGGATTCCGTCCCGTTTTCTTCCCGCTAAGCCCCCTTTCCCTGTCTGGACCCATTCAATAAAGACGAACCACTGAAGGACAGAGGAAGGGGAGGTTACAGTACAATGGCCCGCGGGGGCCGGCCTGCATGGCCATGCAGCAACATATCCAGGGGCGGATGTAACATGTCCCATTTGGGGGGGGGCAATAGAACATGTTGGAGGGGCAAGAGAAAATGGTATGGGGGCCACACCCATACCATTTTCAGACTTTTATTAGTCAAGTAAAGCGTCAATAATAACATCAGTTGTTGTTGAAGTTGCAACAGACACGCAGCATGCATAAAGCTAAAGGCCTGACTCAGAGAGTTTCTGTGTTTTCAATGATGAAATGCTGTTGGTTTAGTGGTGTCAAAATTGTAGTTAGTATAGCAGTAGTAGTGTTTCAAATCATTTTAAATATAAGCACTTTAATTTGAAATATCTTGGGTTGTTTTGCATGGCATGCTTGGGGGGGCAGACTGGATATTTAGGGGGGCTTTGCCTCCCCATGCCCATGCCTAGATCCGCCCCTGATCATATCCCATCTAAGACAGAAGGCTAATACGCTTACACCAGGTCCGGCTATACCAGGTGGAACCGTAGGTATAAAGATTAGCAACCAAGGACATGGAGGAAAAATGTGCAGCAGAGAGACACAAGGAACGTAAGAAGTGTTGCCATGTTTTGCGAGAGAAATAAATAGGCAAGCAGTTCTGTGAAAGGTAGCCCAAAAGAGGGTCATATAAGCGCACAATGTGTTGTCATGCATAGGCGATGATGAGGCACTGTAACTCCTGAGGGCGTAAAATGAAACCAAACGGACCGTTTGGTTTCATTTTACGCGCTCAAGAGTTAAATTACATGTAAACATCTGAATTAGAGAATTTTCAAGAATCTACACGATTATTAAATGTATAAGAATTGTTATTTTTGACCAACGTTTCGCCAGTTCATTGCTCCTAAATTGTGGACAAAAAACATAGTCCTTAGTTTTGGGTCCGAGAGACTAAACTCAGCATCAAACGGTGCTCCTCCGTGGCTAAAATGCAGAATATACTGTATATTGGGCCCAGGTATGAAAATAGTTAAGTATACCGTATTGTCCCGAATATAAGACTACCCCGGTTATAAGACTACTACCCATTTTTCAAGACTCATTTAAAAAGATCTTCAAATATCACGTCAAATGTCAAAGCATCTATCTGTGCTACACCACTGCAGCCAGTACAACAGTACAAGTATTTTCAGAAGCGATCTGCGCTACAGAGAAAAATACATATTCATATTCCTATTCAAATACATATACAGCAGCCCTGATATAGTGCCCTTTCAACTGGTTCAGTTTTGTGTTGCGCTATAGTATGGAACGTTGATCCTCCACTCGTTCCCCGCATCAAGTGTACTTTAGTACCGTTGTTGTGTTTGCTCATGAAACACTGTTATGTATGTTTCAGGTAGATACTCTGAGTCAATATAATTAACCAAGTGCTGCACGGTTCGTTTCGTTATTAATAACCCGGCGCTGCTGCTAGGCGCTGCGGGGCCAATGAGCACGCTGTGTGCACAGGAGAGTAATTACAGCCAAACGGATCTCTCTCTCGACGGAACGACAATCACAGAGCTCCGAGAGCTGATTCCACGTCGCCTGTCGTCATTGATGAATAAAGGATGGCGTACCTGTCAGCTTCAACAAAAACAACACAACAGGCATCCGGCAAAGGCTTATTTTTAAGACCCGCTTTGATTAGTGCTGCTATATTGGCTGCATACAGGGTAAACAGGGGTGTGTGTGCACCTGCGACTGCGTGCGTGCGTGTGTGCGTGCGTGTTTGTGTGCACAAAAAAACATCACTATTTGAGCTATACGTGTTTGTGATGTGCAATATACAGTATATTCTAGCACCAGGTGTACCTTACTAGATAGTGGTTTTGCTCGGGACCCAAATACAGTCATAGTGGAGCGGGTTAGCAAAACTATTGTTCACTTTTTGAGAAAAGCGTGAAAATTGGTACACGCATAGCCAAAGACATTCTAAAAATATTTGGATGTGGAGGCATCTTGAATTCCAAGATGGCGGCCCCCAAAATCCAAGATGTCTGCCCAGAAATGTGGTTTTTCTGTCATAACTTGAAATGCATTGATTTTACGCCCATAGATGTATTGAACGTTAATACAAAGTTGGCCATTACGGACGATTTGGTACCAAGTACGTGTCTGTATCTCCTACGGTTCTTGAGATACGGCATATAGGCACTTTCACAGATTGAGGAGAGCAAGACATTTGTAACATTGATTCTTAAGTCAATCAAATGGTCATACAGACATGAAAATTGGTACACACACTCTGCAAACCCCACTATTTCTAAAAGTACTGCATGCCCTGCAAAATTCCAAGATGGCAGCCCCCAAAATCCAAGATGTCTGTCCAAAAATGTGGTTTTTCCTTCATAACTCGAAATACGACGATCTTAAGCCCCATATATGTATTGAACGTTAATATAAAGTTGGGCATTACGGACATTTTGATACCAGGTACATGTCTCTATGTACTACGGTTCTTGAGTTACAACATATCCGTATTCATGAGGCACCAAAAGTGTAACATTTTGACACACTATTTAACTCAAAGATCCCTTCATCACTTTCAGGAATCATTTTCAGGAAATGGACCTACATGTATCTGCTATCATAAACCACTTCAAGTTTCTCAATTGATGAAACGGGTCGGGAGTTATTAAACCGATTGTAAAGGGCTGTTTCAGTGCTAATTTGCTGCGTATAGTTAGCGAACATAAGCCACCCAGAAATGTCTGTCTGTGCATCCCTCCTTCACAATAAGTGTATATCTGAAGCGGACGCACCAAGGGCAGCATGTGTCCTAGTATAATGGTATAATATGCTAATAGGCGTAATAGTGTAATATATGCAATAGTGTAATAGGGCTAATAGTGTAATCTATGCAATAGCGGTATACTGTAATAGGGAATATATGTAATAGTGTCATAGTGTAACATGTGTAATAGTGTATTAGGGTAATATGTGTAATAGTATAATAGGGCACTATGTGTAATAGTGTCATAGTGTAACATGTGTAATAGTGTAATAGGGTAATATGTGGAATAGTGTCATAGTGTAATAGGACAATATGTGTAATAGTGTAATGGTGTAACATGTGTAATAGTGTAATAGGGTAATATGTGTAATAGTGTCTTAATGTAACATGTGTAATAGTGCAATAGGGTAATATATGTAATAGTGTCATAGTGTAACATGTGTAAGAGCGTAATAGGGTAATGTGTAATAGTGTCATAGTGCAACATGTGTAATAGGGCAATATGTGTAATAGTGTCATAGTGTAACATGTGTAATAGGGTAATAGGTTAATATGTGTAATAGTGTAATGTATGTGCATTAAGGTAAGAGTGTGGTATATGAAATAGCTGTATAGTGTAATTGCCCTATTACACTATTGCACATATATTACACTATTACACGTATTAGCCTATTACACATATTACACTATTACACATATTGCACTATTACACATGTTACACTATTACACCATTACACATGTTATACTATGACACTATTACACATATTACCCTATTACGCTATTACACATGTTGCACTATGACACTATTTCACATATTACCCTATTACACTATCACACATGTTACACCATGACACTATTACACATAGTGCCCTATTACACTATTACACGTGTTACACTATGACACTATTACACATATTACCCTATGACACTATTACACATATTATCCTATTACACTATTACACATGTTACACTATGACACTATTACATATATTACCCTATTACACTATTACACATGTTACACTATGACACTATGACACTATTACCCTATTACACTATTACACATGTTACACTATGACACTATTACACATATTGCCCTATTACACTATTACACATATTACCCTAATGCACTATTACACATGTTACACTATGACACTATTACATATATTACCCTATTACAGTATACCGCTATTGCATATATTACACTATTAGCCCTATTACACTATTACGCCTATTAGCATATTATACCATTATACTAGGACACATGCTGCACTTGGTGCGTCCGCTTCAGATATACACTTATTGTGAAGGGCAGATGCACAGACAGACATTTCTGGTGGCTTATGTTCGCTAACTATACGCAGCAAATTTAGCACTGAAACAGCCCTTTACGATCGGTTTAATAACTCCTGACCCGTTTCATCAATTGAGAAACTTGAAGTGGTTTATGATAGCAGATACATGTAGGTCCATTTCCTGAAAATGATTCCTGAAAGTGATTAAGGGATCATTGAGTTAAATAGTGAAATGTGCCAAAATGTTACACTTTCGGTGCCTCATGAATACGGATATGTTGTAACTCAAGAACCGTAGTACATAGAGACATGTACTTGGTATCAAAATGTCCGTAATGCCCAACTTTATATTAACGTTCAATACATCTATGGGGCTTAAGATCTTCGTATTTCGAGTTATGAAGGAAAAACCACATTTTTGGACAGACATCTTGGATTTTGGGCTGCCATCTTGGAATTTTGCAGGGCATGCAGTACTTTTAGAAATAGTGGGGTTTGCAGAGTGTGTGTACCAATTTTCATGTCTGTATGACCATTGGATTGTCTTAAGAATCAATGTTACAAATGTCTTGCTCTCCTCGATCTGTGAAAGTACCTATATGCTGTATCTCAAGAACCGTAGGAGATACAGACACGTACTTGGTACCAAATCGTCCGTAATGGCCAACTTTGTATTAACGTTCAATACATCTATGGGCGTAAAATCAATGCATTTCAAGTTATGAAGGAAAAACCACATTTCTGGGCAGACATCTTGGATTTTGGGGCCGCCATCTTGGAATTCAAGATGCCTCCACATCCAAATATTTTTTAAATGTATTTGGCTACGTGTGTACCAATTTTCACGCTTTTCTCAAAAAGTGAACAATCTGCCCTAATAAGAGAGCTAAACCGCTCCACTATCATGTTTTCTTCATTTTCTTGTTAATTTTAATGCCTGGCTCAACTAAAGGTACTTTTGTTTGGACAATTATAATGATAAACAAAAATAGCTCATGAGAGTTTAATTCAAGAACTATTCATTTTCCATGGTTTTCTTGATAATAACCAGAATTACTTAAATTCTTACATCAATAGCTATGGCATTCTACCGCCAGAAACACTACTTTTAAGCATTCCATGTTTTCTTTTTCTGTTTGCTTTAAACACATGATACACACAGTTAATATTTGATACTTGATACACAGAGTTAATATTTGATTGCATAACCATTGTTTTTTTGATGACAAGGGTGGTCTAATCATTTTTTCATGACTGTAGAAACTAGAACTGCTCTGTTTCGCACCACAATTACTCACAGGGTCTCACATACATGAAGTGGTAAATGGCGCTTTCATCCAAGGCGCTTTACAGAGATTGTGCACCATATCCATATAGGTCCATAGTTACCTACACCAAAAGATAACTTCATTGCATCACCAATGAATCACCGTGAAGTTAGCCTCGACACCCAGGCTTTCATCTTCGTCCATGCTGTGCGAAAACGGAAAGCCTGCACTAATGTGTTCGCTGTGGTGGCCTAGAACCTTTCGGGGGGTGGATGTCGCTCCAAATGACGTGATGCCCTCAAAAAACTGATGGCAAGTTTACCGGTCGGCCCACCCCGCCCACATCCAATTGCAGTTCTTCTCTGCTATCCTGCCAGACTAGTGAATATGGCAGACCTTCACGCTCAAGTGTATGTTAACTAAGCCTTTAATTTGTATTTTTTTTTAATGTAGGAAATGAGAAGGAAAAGAAAGAAAAAGGCGTAAAGGAGGTTTATGTTTTGCACAATGATGATGCACTGAGTGTGAACCAGGTGTCCGACCTTGTGTCGCGACAAAGCGAGTGATTTCAACAGGCCATGGTGCCAACCAAGGCTTATTGGATAGTTCGTTTGTGAATGTGAAACACATCTGAAGAAGAGCCGCGAGGCTCAAAACGTCATGTCCCCGTGGTGACATAAACATTGAGCCATTAATTAGGAGCATTAGTCCAGTGTGCGCAGACCTTATTTATTTATCTGAATATGAAGCACTCCCTCATCTCTGACCCGCAGGCAAGGACTTATAAGACTCATACAGGGGCGGATTGGCCATCTGGAGTACAGCATGTGCTGGAGTACAGTACATGATGAATATTTTAACTCTTGAGGGTGTAAAAAAAAAATACGCTCTCAAAGAGTTACATCTGGTTACCCCCCCCCCCCCCCCCCCCCCCCCCCCCCAGGGTGGCCTGGCAAAGGCAAAATTGTCCCGGTGGAAAATATGTGCCAATCCGCCCCTGGACTCATAGTGTCTAAAAGAATCCCCAGCACCTATAGTATACTGTAGCTCCTGCATCTAAGCCAGTGGTTTTTTTCAGCATTTGAGCCACGTACAGACCACCATTTGATGACATTTTAGCACCACAGACCCCAACACTAAAGATTTATTTTGTTTTTGTCCACAATTCCAGGCTGGATTTCAGAAGAAAACAGTCAAACATACAGATCAAAAATACCATTAATCTTCTACATTCTCTAGTTGTGTAGACTTGGGCTCATTCAGATGATGATTATTTTAACTCTTGAGAGTGTAAACATGAAACCAAATGGACAAGTTCATGGACTTCAAATTCCCCCCCCCCCCCCCCCCCCCTCAGGGAGTGCCCTGTCCGATGGTCGAGACCGTCGGACACTCAGTTGTCCGTGGCTGTATTGGCTCCAGGGAGCATCTCTGTAGTTGTTCAAACTTAACCATCGATTTACTTATTGAAACAAATGTGTGGAAAAACATAACAAATGACAACCTCTACACTGGAAACGTCCCAATGGAAGAAAGTCAAAAGGGGAATACAACAGAAGGAGTTTGTTATAGCTTATAAGCCTTTGCGATGTATCATATTCCTTTTAAAGAGATCAGCAAAACCTTCACACAAAAACAAACCAATCAAAAAAAATATATAAGGGCTCTCCAACTTAGTTGTGGAAAGCCTCGGCGGCTCGGGGGCAACGTGTAACAACGTGGGGGAAATGACAAATATGAAAACATCTCAACAAAACAACTAAACCTTCCCCTGGATGCAAAAACCTAATTATCAGGAAATAACTTCTAACCCAGAGCGTGTCTGTGCTGTATGTCCGCTCCTTAATATAGTATGCACCTGCAGGCTCACGCCAAGCACACTGGACAGAGCATAGGGGTGGTGGGAACATGGCTCCACTCCATGAGGTATAGGAGTGTGTGGGCCGGGAGGGAAGGGAGGTACTTTTTGATTGAATTGCTTTTCAGTTCTGTGGGGCAAAAAACGCTGGTTTGTGGAGGAGGGGAGGAAGGTGAAGGTGATGCCCAATGACGGCGGATCTAGGCATGGGCATGGGGGGGTCGATGCCCCCCTAAATGCCCTGACTGCACCACCAAACATTATGGCATGCAAACGACCCAAATTTCAAAGATATTTCAAATTAAAGTGCTGATTTGAAACACTACTATACTGCTACTAACTAACTACAGCTGTGGCACCACTAAACCAGCTTCATTTCATCCCCCCCCCCCCCATTGGTAAATCTTACATCCGCCCCTTGCCCAGTCAACTTGAGGAGGTGAGATAGACAGACAGACAGACAGACAGACAGACAGACAGACAGACAGACAGACAGACAGACAGACAGACAGACAGACAGACAGACAGACAGACAGACAGACAGACAGACAGACAGACAGACAGACAGACGATTACAGCCATGTTGAGTTTCAGACCCATAACCAAGGATTTTCAAGTTTTTGGTTCACAATTTGTACAATTGACAATTGGCAAAACATTGGTCAGAATAACAATTCTTCCAACATTTTCTAATATACGTAGATTCAGTAATTCAGATGTTTAAATATAATCTAACGCTTGAGAGGGTAAAATGAAACCAAATGGATCTGCAAGGGTCCATTTGGTATATCTGGAACTGTTGAATTTGATTGTGATTAAGTTGATAATATGAAAATAGTTTCCATTGTGCATAAGTGTCAGTCTAGCTTTCAGTAGGAGCTGGTTTGGCTCAAATCTTTCGCCGGGAACGACATTTTGAGGCAAAAAAAGATAAAACGTTAATAGGTTTTAATGGATTGAAATGGCAACCAGCGACTATATACGAAAATGCTTGCAATGTGCAATGCACACATTCACATCATCGGGAGCACCGAAGCAGTTATTAGACTTCAACCCCAACCCCAAGAGGGAGCCGGGGATCGAACCGGAGCCTTCCAATTCCCATCTATCCGCTCTACATCCGGCTACATTAACTAGGATTTTGTGCTTCAAAAGGTATTTGTACAGTGACCGCAGAGCGGAAATTACTGTCCCAAAATCTCATCATTCCGTTTCTTGTTTTTCATTTACTGATGACTGTTTTGTGGACATCTGGCTCTTATCGTGATGGACATAAAATTCTCTGGCAAATGAGCACACACATGCACCCACACGCACACGCACACACACACACACACACACACACACACACACACACACACACACACACACACACACACACACGTACACCAGGGGCGGATCTAGGCATGGGCATGGGGGGGGGGGGGGGCAATGCCCCCCTAAATGCCCAGTCTGCCCCACCAGACACAGCGGCATGCAAAACAACCCAAGATATTTCAAATTAAAAGTGCTTATATTTAAAATGATTCGAAACACCACTACTGCCACTGACTACCTACAGCTGTGGCTCCACTAAACCGACAGCATTTCATCATTGAAAACAGAAAACTCTCTGAGTCAGACCTTTAGCTTCATGCATGCTGCGTGTCTGTTGCAACTTCAACAACAACTGGTGTTATTATTGATGCTTTACTTGTCTAATAAAAGTCCTGTAACTCAAAATGGTATGGGCCCCCATACCATTTTCTCTTGCGTCCCCCCCAATTGGGAAATCTTACATCCGCCCCTGACATGCACGCACGGTCAGTTGGAAATAGATGAGATGACAACGGGTACAACTATCCTTTTAGCTCTTCACGATGGACCCTTTTAACGATCGCAAAACGAGGTCCCAGCCCCGGGGATGACGTAAACAACATGATGCCGGCGCTTATGGTCTTATGGGTTTATGGATGTCTGCTGTGTGGTGTGGGGTAATAATTGGACCGCCGTGAACACAGCTGAGCCCCGAAAAACCATCCCACTCCAATCCAACGGCTTTAGAGACACACTGGGGACGGACGGATCAGGGCTTGACACTAACACTTGCCCGCTTGCCCGGGGCAAGTAAAAAAAAAATGGTGGGGCAAGTGAAGACTGCTACCTGGTTGCCCGATCGGGCAAGTGTGCAACTTAGTGCGCAATAACACAAGTAAGGGATAACACCCGACGAGGCGATGATTTGTTTCCTATTAACTGACCAAGGCGCAGCCGAGGTCAGTTAAGGTCAGCAGCCGAGGACGTAAGCTTATTACATGGCTTACGTCAGTGGTTTTCAATGCCCGAGGACCACCAGTGGTCCTTGAGAGGGTGACGGCAACGGCATGTAAACAACCAAATACGTAGCTGCTAACCAAATGGACCCACTAACGGCGTGCTGGAACTAAATGCGGAAGCGCACCGCGGGCTTACGTCAGTGGTTTTCAACGTCCGAGGACCACCAGTGGTCCTTGAGAGGGTGACGACAAAGGCATGTAAACAACCAAATACGTAGCTAACCAAATGGACCCGCTAACGGCGTGCTGGAACTAAATGCAGAAGCGCAGCGCGGATTGATATGAACACAGCTGTTTGCATTTTGGGGAACTTGTTTATGCAGCGGTCAATAATAGCACGGAGCGGTGATTATAGTGTATTATGTGACCGCTCACATGACCAGAACGCTGGCTTCTGATTGGAGCATTCATTCAAGCCATGTAATAACACAAGATAAATTTGTCTTGAAGGTGGTCATTGCGACCTGGGCTAATTAAGATGATGAATTTTAACTCTTGAGAGTGTAAAAATGAAACCAAATGGACCCGCAAGGGTCCATTTGGTTTCATTTTTACGTTCTCAAGAGTTACATCTGGTTAACCAACTTAGCTGGGGACCACCTGGAACCCTCTCAGGGACCACGTGTTAAAAACCCCTGGTTTAAAGCACCCAAGTAGGAAGTAAACTTAAATGCAAAATTTACAATATATTTTTGGAGGGCAAGTGACCATGACCTGAGGGCAAGTAGAACCTGACTTGCACTTGCCCGATGGGCAAGTGCCTCGGGGGCGTTAGTGTCAACCCCTGCGGATGGACAGACGGACGGACGGTCCTGGTATATGAAGAGACAGTTAGCTGTTGTAGATCGGTTCCATGGCCGTAATCTACCGAATATGTAGATGGAATTGCCTCCAGTAAAACTCGCTTCAACATTCATTCAAATATACCAGGGCTGGGCAATTATTTTTTTCCCCAAGGGGCCGAATGAGATACATAAAATATTGTGGAGGGCCAAGACTAAAGGCTGAACTAAAGTCTGCGTAGTATTAATCAGAGTCAGCCAAAGGGCCGCCTTTGGCCCCCGAGCCACATAATGCCCAGGTATAAAATATACTATATTCAAATAGGTTCCATGCTAGACCATAGTGCTATCCCAATTTGCAATGGTATAACTTTCTAAAACGAGACACTTTAAACGTGTATTAAGCAGCGGTAAACTAAAGTAACTAAGTACATGTACAGAAGTAAGTGTTTGAGGTACTTTATTTAAGTGTCTGGTCGCCCGGCTACACCTCCCACGCTCTCAGATCAGCCAACACAGGGAAGTGGGAGGTACAAACCGCTAAAAAATGCTCCACACGTCCCAAAATTCTTCTCCCTTCGGGATCCAAAACGATGGAATGCAATGGAACGAGATTGCTACGAGAAAACGAGTCACACTTTTATTGGGGAGAAAAATGTGTTGAGGGAAAACAACTTTGAGATCACAAAACAGTGACTACAATCATATCATCCACAGATTATTGGCAGTATCACTGATACTTTGACTAAAATGTTCCACCAATATGGCAGGAAGTCAAAGCCTGTACACCCACTAAAGACACATCTGTGATGAAGCCATGCCCAAACACATGTACTTTCCACGCACGCACGCACGCACGCACACGCACACGCACACGCACACGCACACGCACACACACCCTAAAGGCAAAGGCAGGCTGGCATATAGAGCAAAAGAGCAATTGCACAGCAGGGGCGGATATAACATTTCCAAATTGGAGGGGGCAGGAGGAAATGGCATGGGTGCGGCTTCGATGAAGCCCCACCCATGCCATTTTTCGTTACAGGACTTTTATTAGTCAAGTAAAGCATCAATAATAACATCAGTTGTTGTTGAAGTTGCAACAGACACGCAGAATGCATAAAGCTAAAGGTCTGACTCAGAGAGTTTTCTGTTTTCAATGATGAAATGCTGTTGGTTTAGTGGTGACACAACTGTAGTCAGTTAGTAGCAGTAGTAGTGTTTCACATCATTTGAAATATAGGCACTCTAATTTTAAATATCTTGGGTTGTTTTGCATACCATCATGTTTGGGCAGTATGCCTAGATCCGCCCCTATTGCACAGCCCCTATAATGTGAACATATGTGTCTTTACAAGTTCACAGGGCTGTCAATGAACACACACATACACACGGTATGGTGAACCTCGACATCAATAAACATAAGAGTCATTGAAAATCTACATAATGGCTAACACAGATGAACATTCAGTCCACTGAGGACCAACACAATGCGTCTGGCTGTTTGGACAACCTCGGGCGAGAATGTACAGTATATACAGTACGCATAGAGATTCTAATTGTGTTTTCATGCTCACACGGATGCATTTATTTACACAAGATAGCCCAGCATTATCCATTCACACAGATAACAATTATTAAAATAATAAGGCTGTACGTCACAGAACCAAAGCCCATGATACAGGCCCTTTAACCAATTTTGTCCTGGCTAGATTCTAGTTTCTGAGACTAGATTCTAGTTTCTGACACTAGATTCTAGTTTCTCAGACTATATTCTAGTTTCTGACACTAGATTGTAGTTTCTGGCGCTAGATTTTAGCCTTTGACGCTAGATTCTTAGCCTGGCTCAGCCCTGAATCAGCACCTTAAAAAAATACTGCCCTTATTTTTCCCCTGTGATTCAAGGACTGGCTTCCCTGCCTTTTGGGCCGTTTGTGCCAACAGCCCTGTCACTCACTTCGTTCCCAACGTCGTCTGCTTTCCCAATATTCTTAGGGGTTCATATGAACCAATCACCGTTAAGACTGCTGCTTTGACCACGCCCATCCTAGAAACTGCTGTGGTAGAGAGGGACTTCAGCCTGAATAATGAAGTGAAACGAAATGACAATTCAGACTGAGGTCAGGCTACTGGATTCTATCTTCTGACACTAGACTCTAGTTTCTGACATTATAGATTCTAGTTTCTGACACTAGATTCTAGTTTCTGACAATATAGAGTCTATAACTTCTGTCACTAGATTCTAGTTTCTGACGCTAGATTCTAGTTTTTCTAAAAAACAAAAAAAAAAAAAATGCTCAACATATTTCATGGCCAGGACCACCAGGATTAGCTATATTTGGCAGAGGAGGACCTGAAAGGACCTGAAAACACGTACTAGGGATCCCCCAGAAGCAACGATTTGAGTTAAACATGTTGAAATGTTGAAATATGCTCAAAGATTTGCGCCAAATTTTCACAATTTTTCAAAAATAGCAGACCTGCAAGGTCATAGCGCGCCACTCGGTGGCGCGCTATGAGCTTGTAGATCTGCTATTTTTTAATAGCTAAAGCGTAATGCTTTAGCATAATGCAAAATAAAGGATTAACTATATGGTGCCACAGAGGCTGGCATACGTTATCACGTGCGATATTAGACATGCGACGAGCGCTCAACTTGTCATGGATCTATGGGAAGCTCATCAACGGTCACCTCGATTAACCCGTTAAAGGACCACTTCACCACGTTTCAACCTAACGTCATATAAATGGTCCTCACTAATGTAAATGATGAAACGGCACCACTTTTATCTACTCAGCCTGTGTCTCATAGGAGGGCTGCTGTGGGCAGTTCAGACTCGTGCGCACCGTACGCATCATCATCGACGGGGAATTGTAGTGGATTTTTTTTTAGAATGCAAATAGTTTCTCTGTATTCCCAGTGTCACCCTATCCCAGGTCTGACTGCAGCTGTCAGACAAGCCGACACCTGACTGATCCATCCAGTGCCATACAAGGACGGGGGGTTTGTTCATCTTCAACATACTGTATCTGTATATGCTTATTTTAAAGATGCAGTGCCATGATTTTTTTTCTAACCTAAAACATGATCCTCTGGTATTATTGTTATATGAAGAGTAAGATTTTTTTTTCCAAAAAGTGTACAGCGTTTGTTAAACTGACATTTTAATGATTCCGCTCAACCAGTTCATTAAGTATGCCTGGTTTGCGGTAGCCTCGACACCCAGGCTTTCATTTTCGTCCGCCTTGCGCGAAAACGGAAAGCCTGGACTAACGCGCGTTGGAAAGTGGCCTTGAGGGGGGAGTGAACCTTTCGGGGTGGGCGTCGCTCTAAATGATGTGACGTAGAACAGCAGTGGACGGGCGTGGGAGGGGCCGGAGATGACGACACGTTAGTGAGATCAAATCAGAGCGCAGCACTTCCGCCGTGTGGATCCCACGACACCCCCGCCCCCCAAGGCCAAAATCATTGAGGGCTAGAACAGGCTAGGTTTGCGGTGATGGGTGGAGATCCAGCTGAACTGAAGCCACGCCCACAGCTTTAGTTGCATGTTAAAGGGGGAGGAGTTAGGGGAGGGGCTGAGCACATGATGTCACTAGATTGAAGTTTTTTTCATTGGCACGTTTGACTGGAAAGGTTCAGCCCCCAGGAAGAAACCCTAAATACAAAGGGAAGACATCATTGAACATAAAAAAAACACACCTAGGGGTCTATTTACATACTGTCACCTCTCAAACATGTACAAAATTGGAAAGAATACAAAAATCACGGCACCCCCTCTTTAAGACTTTGTGAATTGTATAAAGAGAGGAGGATACCTCTAGTCAGGAGGCTTGCATTAGGCAGACTCCCTGAGTGTTTGCGTTCCGGTCACAAAACTCTTGTGATAAAACTGGATATTGATTCATCTCCATTCCACTCGCATTTGTATTTCTTAAATGTTTGATCTTACATTATTTTGTAAGTTCCTAAGAAATCCAGGACAGAATTCATGCTAATCTAGACACTGTCTGCAGGCTAAATCGTGTGTGTGTGTGTGTGTGTGTGTGTGTGTGTGTGTGTGTGTGTGTGTGTGTGTGTGTGTGTGTGTGTGTGTGTGTGTGTGTGTGTGTGTGTGTGTGTGTGTTTTTAATGATGATATGGACGGTGGATGGGTTTCTGACCTGCCCACAACCCTCCTATGAGACACAGGCCGAATAGATGAACACTAGTGAGGACCGATTACATGAAGAAGAAGGGTTTAACTCTTCATGTACTGAACGCGTTCTGGAGTTCTAAGCATTATGCTTTAGCTATTGAAAAATAGCAGATCTACAAGCTGATAGTGCGCCACGGACTGCTATTTTTGAAAAATTGTGAAAATTTGACACACATCTTTGAATATATTGTTTCGGAAGCAAACATTTTGTTAACTCAAATCGTTGCTTCTGGGGGATCCCTAGAACAACATCTTTTCAGATGGAGGTCCTCCTCAGCCGAATATAACTAATTCTGGTGGTCCTTGACATGAAATATGTTTAGCAACACCAGTGTTGGGCAGTAACTAATTTTAGATTACATATTACTGTAATATTACTTTTGCTCCAAAAAGTAAAGTAACGAGAATACTCTCCAAAAATGGGTAATAAGTAACGCATTACTTTGCAAGTAACGCCAAGTTACTTTAAAATGAGCTTCTTGTTGCATGCAAAAATAGAACCGATTTACAAGCTATCGACAGGTACTGTAACAACAGAGATGTGCACTAGATTGTAGATCCAGTCCACACGCTGCATCCTGCGCACAGTTATGTACACTACAAATCGCTTGCTGCTATATTTTGTATTTATTTTTAAATACAAGACCTCAACTGTCTTTGAAAACAATTGTGAAAAAGTTTAAAAAGTCAAAGAGGCAAAGAGACTATTATTATTCCAATAAATTGGATTCAGTTCTAAAAAAGAGCTTGCTAAACAGATTATGTTGTACATCGCTATTTTTTCAAATGTGGGAGTTGAGAACGTAATAATGTAATATGTAATATATTACTCTTCGATTCCAGTAATAAGTAAAGTAATGATATTACTTTGTCTAAGGGGTAATGAGTAAAGTAAAGAAGTTACTTTCCTAAGTAATATTGACCAACACTGAGCATCACTGGCACAGGAACATTTTTTTCCCCAGACAAACTAGAATCTAGCATCAGAAACTAGAATCTAGCGTCAGAAACTAGAATGTAGTGTCAGAAACTAGAATCTAGTGTCAGAAACTAGAATCTACCATCAGAAACTAGAATGTAGTGTCACAAACTAGAATCTAGTCACACACTAGTATGTAGTGTCAGAAACTAGAATGTAGTGTCAGAAGCTAGAATTTAGTGTCAGAAACTCGAATCTAGTGTCAGAAACTGGAATGTAGTATCAGAAACTAGAATCTAGTCAGAAACTAGAATCTAGTCAGACACTAGAATGTAGTCTCCTAAACTAGAATCTAGTCTCAGAAACTAGAATCTAGTCTCAGAAACTAGAATCTAGTGTCAGAAATTAGAATGTATTCGGGCCAAAATTGGTTAAAAGTGTTGAAGTGGTCCTGTAAGACCCGAGGCAAATTCCACCAACGTCTTCCAAAATATGAAATACGAAACGTGAAAAAACGCGGCCTCTCAAAAGCAACCCATTTGCCCGCCGTCCAACTGCAAATGTGCCGTACGTGTCCCAGGGAGCCCAGGAGCAAAGATGTGAGTGGATCTATATGCAGACAGGTGAGCAAAATAAAAGAGCCAATGAAGGTGAGTTTCAATGGTTCTGCGATCTATAATGCTCGAAGCTTGTACTAACTAATGCTGGTAATGATGAACTAATGCTAATGCTATGCTAAAATAAAATGCTGTAATGCTAATGCTAATGTAATGTAATGCCTGATGCTAATGCACATAAAACTAATGCTCTGCTAATGCTGCAAAATTATAATCAAGCTAAATGCTCCTAACTCTAATGGCAGGGGTGCTAAGATGGAGTAGAGTAATGTTGCATGGAGGAGTCTTCTGCTCTCATTTTCATAAACTCCACCCATCCCCCCCCCCCCCCCCCCCCCCCCCCCCCCCCCCCCACCGCCCGGCCCATATTGGCTCCCAATTCAGATCACAGAGAATACTCACCGATCACATTCATGATTTATCCAATTTAAATTCAGCCGTCTCTCTCTCTCTCTCTCTCTCTCTCTCTCACAGCGCGTGGAAGAGAGAGAGAGAGAGAGAGAGAGAGAGACGGCTGAAGAGAGAGAGAGAGAGAGAGAGAGAGAGAGGGACACGGCTGAAGAGAGAGAGAGAGAGAGAGAGAGAGAGAGAGAGAGAGAGAGAGAGAGACGGCTGAGAGACGGAAGAATAGCGAGAAAAGTGAGAGAGAGAAAGTGATGCAGACCAGGGGTGGATGTAACATTTCCCAATTGGGGGTGGGAGCAGGAGAAAATGGTATGGGCGCGTCTTCATCGCCCGTGGCACGAAGCGGCACGGGCGATGAAGCCGCGCCCATACCATTTTTCGGTCACAGGACTTTTATTAGTCAAGTAAAGCATCAATAATAACATCAGTTGTTGTTGAAGACACGCAGCATGCATAAAGCTAAAGGTCTGACTCAGAGAGTTTTCTGTTTTCAATGATGAAATGCTGTTGGTTTAGTGGTGACACAGCTGTAGTTAGTAGCAGTAATAGTAGTGTTTCAAAGCACTTGAATTTGAATGATCTTGGGTTGTTTTGCATGCCATCGTGTTTGGTGGAGCAGAATGGGAATTTAGGGGGACATTGCCCCCCCCGATGCCCATGCCTAGATCCGCCCCTGAATTGCAGACAGCGCACGTATGCACGTGTGCACGCGTGCGAGAAGAGTCTACCGAAGACCGACACCTGAAGCAGGTGACCTCTATTTGAATGAATAAAGATTGCCTCTTTATAGACCCACTGCTGTCCCATATCTAATGAGTATGAATTATTAACAGTTGGGCTTTTAAACTGGAGAGAGAGAGAGAGAGAGAGAGAGAGAGAGAGAGAGAGAGAGAGAGAGAGATGCAGGGGTGTAGTGGAGGGGGGACGTGGGGGGACGGCGTCCCCCCACTTCTAACATCTAAAATATTTTTGGGTCTGAAAAAAATCATTAGCATGGTGAAATACATCTTGATGACATCATCAAGATGTGTTTCACCATGTTAATTAGTTTCCTGTACAAATGTGAACCAAATGGACCCGCTAGGGTCCATTTGGTTCCATTTGTACACTCTCAGAAAAAATAAATAAAATGGGGGAATTCCCCTTTCATAGGCGTCCCCCCACTTCTAAAAGTACCAACAACACTACAACACTGGAGAGATGCTTGGTTGAACATAATAGCCGATCTACAAGCTCATGACGGATCACAGTGCAACTTGTCGCGAGCTTGAGAGCGTAAACATGAAACCAAATGGACCCGCAATGATGTTTACGCTCTCCAAGAGTTACACCTGGTTAACCGACTTAGCTGGGGACCACCTGGAATCACAACTCTCAAGGACCATCAGTGGTCCTTGAGAGTCGTGATTCTCAAAGTGAAGTCAGGGGACCCCCAGGGGTCCATAAGGAGGTTCCAGGAGGGTCCCAGCGAAACATTGTAATTCACATTTTGGTGTTTTATCTGTTGAAAAATAGCAGATCTACAAGCTCATATCGCGCCACCGAGTGGCGCGACATGAGCTTGTAGTTCTGCTATTTTTGAAAAATTGTGAAAATGTGGTGCAAAACATTTAACACATTAGTTCGGAACCAAACATTTTTAACTCAAATCTTTGCTTCTGGGGGATCCCTAGAACAACATGTTTTCAGATGGGGGGTCTGCAGCCAAATATGGATAATTCTGGTGGTCCTTGGCTTGATATATGTTAGCATCACTGACACAGGAACACAGATTTCAGAAAAACTAGAATCTAGTGTCAGAAACTATAGAATCTAGTGTCAAAAACTCGATTCTAGCGTCAGAAACTAGATTCTAGTGTCAAAAAGTAGATCCTAGCATCAGAAACTATAATTTAGTGTCAATAACTAGAGCCTAGTGTCGGAAACTACAGTAGAATCTAGCATCAAAATCTAGAATGTTGCTGCAGCTATAATCTGGTGTCAGGAACTACTGTATAATCTGGTGTCAGGAAGTACTATATAAGCTGGATCTGGTGTCAGGAACTACTGTATAATCTGGTGTCAGGAACTACTGTATAATCTGGTGTCAGGAACTACTATATGATCTGGTGTCAGGAACTACTGTATAATCTGGTGTCAGGAACTACTGTATAATCTGGTGTCAGGAACTACTGTATAATCTGGTGTCAGAAACTCGAATCGAGGGTCAGGACAAAATGGGTCAAATATGTGTGCATTTTTTGCAGAATACTTGTGCTAGTTAGTTAATATTGGCACCTAGCGTTCAGAGCTGCAACAGCAAGTAATGCCTCACGTGATATCCAGCAAGAATCAGCAACAACCAATAGAAACGGAGGGCGGCTCCATTCAAATCAATGAAGACCAACCCGATGCCTGGCTTAGCTCAGCTGTCAAGTGTCAATCGACCTGTAGGTGTGGTTATCTGCTGAACAACGAAGCTCCTCTACCACCACACGCCCACGTCTCACGTGTACATAGGGTTGCCACATGTGTCTGACAAAAATCCTGGACATTTTGACCATCCAATCAGCGGCCTATTATCGGCAGCGATTACCGGCCTTTTGGTCGGATGCAACGCACCTCTTTAAACATCTAACCCAGAAATGTATCACACTTTTACACCGAAATGTTACTGCTCTCATTATTTTATTACTCTTCTACATATCAGATTAATAATTAGGCTACTTAAACATTAATTTCGGTGCAGTTTTTCCACTAATCTTGGCGGTAGGGGGGTCTGGAAAAGAGGTAAATATAGCGACAAATGTGCCAAGTTGGCAACAGGGACGCTATTAATAGGACTCTCATACTGATCTGAGACTGTGAGTGACGCAAGTCAGGTTAGTTGCAGTCTCTAGTTTTGGCCATTAAAAAAAAACTTTTGACCATGTATAAAAATCCGGGACATTCAAGTGTCCAGGATTTATTTTATTTTTTCCTGGACAGACCATGAAAATCCGGGACAATCAGGAAAATCCGGGACGTGTGGCAACACTACGTGTACATGGCGGTAGACAAGATGTCCAAGATGAAGCAATCATCACTTACAAAATTCATATTTTAAAAAAATCCTTTCTCCAGTTGAAGTTCCACCACCAGAACCACTTGCACCCTTCGATACGGATTTTGATGTCGTCCGTATCGACATCAAAATCATCAAAAAGATATGCAAAATCATCAAAGAGATAAGGGGTAATATATATGTAATTATATATGTATCCAAACTCTAAGTGCGAAAGCAACATTGATTATTCATTTAAAATGTGAGACTGACAAGAAGAGTGATCCACATTATCTGTTTTTTAGACCTGATCGAGCTCCCAGACCAAAAAGCCGACAACAATAGAACGCAGCCTGTTGGCATGTTTGAATCGGCACGGCTTTGACGATCTTTATCTGAAAAAAAAAAAAAAAACATTTGATTGCTTTTACGAGTGATGGAGCAAGTGTAATGTTGGGCTGAAAATCAGGTGTTGCCAAGCGTTTATCAGAGCGCTACCCCAATATTATTATTTGGCTTCTGTCTTAATCATAGGCTAGAATTGGCTGTATCTGACTCGGTAAAAGAAGTATTTCAGTAATTTATGGATAAATTGTACAGTCTTTTACAGCCGGTCCCCACAGAACCAGAGAGAGCTGGAGGACTGTGTGCAACTACTCCACAAAGAGGTGTCTAAAATTGATGTGCGCTGGGTCGCAAGTTCGTTCCCTTCTGTATCTGCTGTGTGGAATCATTTTGAATCTCTCTGTAAACATTTTTCAAGTGCAATGAATGATGAGTCGCGCACTGCCGCAGATAGAAAACAATATGAGGGCATGCAAACATGGGTTTAATGTATGATGTTCTTGCAGAACTGGCTCTTCTTTCAGAGTCCCTACAAAACCGCAAAACATCCGTCGTTTATGCGGACAAGTTAATAAAACGCAGCATTTCATTTATTACAGCTCTGAAAGAGAGGCCAGGGACACAAACACTTGAAGCTGAAATATGTGTACAAAAAAGCAAACGTGGTTCTGTGTCTCTGATTGATGATGTCAAAATGATTTCTATTAATCGACAGCAGTTTCTAAGTAGCCTAATAAATAACTTGTCACATCGAATGTTTTCCACAGCTTCACTCAGAGGCACCAGTTTGTCTCAAAAACACTCAATGTCAGTCCGACTACAATGAGTTGTTAAAGTGGGGGTGCCGTGATTTTTGATTTTTTTCCAATTTTGTACATGTTTAAGAGGTTACAGTATGTAAATAGACCCCTTAGTGTGTTTTTTATGAGCAATGATGTCTTCCCTTTGTATTTAGGGTTTCTTCCTGGGGGCTGAACCTTTCCAGTCAAACGTGCCAATGAAAAAAACTGCAATATAGTGACATCACGTGCTCAGCCCCTCCCCTAACTCCTCCCCCTTTATCATGCAACTAAAGCTGTGGGCGTGGCTTCAGTTCAGCTGGATCTCCACCCATCACCACCCACCAGGCAAACCAGGCATACTTAATGAACTGGCTGGGTGGGATCATAAAAATGACAGTTTAACAAACACTGTACACTTTTTGGGAAAAAAAATCTTGCTTTTCATATAACATTAATACCTGATGATCATGTTTTAGGGTAGAAAAAAATCATGGCACTCCATCTTTTTTAACATTTTGGTGTTATGGGGACTGACAATCGGCCAAAGCCAGTACCCCCTGGTTATGGGGGAAAGAAGTATTAGATTGCTGTGTAATAAGTTCAACCTAGAAAGCACCGCTACGGTGAATGGTTTTAGGGATTACCTAGACTGTGAAGGACACAAGGTATAGTTAACTGCAACATGCTTATTCCGTGCAGCTCGGCAGAATGTGAGCGTGGTTTCAGTTTGATGAATCTAATAACTAGAGCTGTCAATAGATTAAAAAATGCAATCGCGATGGGATTGATTGCCCATAGTTAATCTTTGATTAATCGCAATTTAATCGCATATTTTCATGAGTTCTAAATATACCTTAAATGAGTGGTTTTCAAGAATATTCATATCAAGGTCAATTATTTATTCTTCTTTTGAGCCACAGAACACCATTTGTTGACATTTATTTAGACTTCCAGACCTAAACTAAAAAAATTGTCAACAATTTGATGTTGGGAGCGAACATGCACAATTTGTAGAAGGTTTTCTACATTCTCTAATTGTGTAGACTTATTTTAAAGTAACTTAACTGATGCAGATATTTAACAATTATTCACCTGCATTTGGCGAAATTGAACCAAATAGACCCACTTGGCCTTTGGTTTTACTGTCAGTTAATCTCGCACTAAAAAAAATAATCGAGTTAACTCAAGGCTGAGTTAACTCACGATTAACTAGTTAATGCTGACAGCCTTACTAATAACTAATCTCCGATCGAGGCTGCTTACAGAACACGTATCCTCTCTCATGTTCATTAAACAACATGGACCTCCTCTCCGGTCCTGGAATCCGGACGCTTATGGCTGCGATCACACCGAGCAGCAGCGGATATCCGAACTAGAGTTGCGCAGCCTGTATCCGACAAGCCAGACCCACTTTGGCGGTTCTTATAAAAATGTTACGTATTTTATTTTTTTCTAAAACGCAGTATTTACTCATGAAAAGGAATATTGTCTAAAAGTTTTGAATCCTATACTGTCGAAACAATAAAATGCAAAAGACAAGCAAGTCTCAAAAAAAACAAAAAATACAAAACAATGAGAAGCCTTACACTATTCCTGGCTACACTATACAGTTCGAGAATTCCACCCATTACCACCCGTCGTTAACACAAACATTATCTTGTAATCAATGCTGTGAGATTATAATAGCATAATAATAGATTATAATAACCCCCTCACTTCACGCGGGCGTGATTTTTTATTCACTTAATAGCAAAAAACAGCCACCCTGCGGATATGGTGAATGCTCTCTTAACTTAATTAGCATGCTCCGCAGCAGCAGCTTTGCAGCATAGGGATTATCAATTCAACTCTTTGGTTTCATTCATCATAAGACCACTTCAAGGTACCGCAATTACACAAATCACACGCCAAGGGTTTCTATAAACACCCTGGACGTTTACAAACAGGCCATGGCCATGAAATACACACACACAATTCTATGCATGCCACCAAATGCACACGCACACACACACACACACACACACACACACACACACACACCACACACACACACACACACACACACACACACACACACCCCCCCCCCACACACACACACACACACACACACGCACACCTCGAAAAAAGCACTGTGATGCAGGCCCGGTGGGCTTAACACAAAGACAGTCTGCCAGGCTTTAAGACCAAAAGCCAACCGTTGCTTGCCGCGCCTCTAGGGCGTAAAACACTGTAACCGCACTTGCATATAAACATCCTGTTTAGGAAGCTGCTCATGTCAATGCTAGTGTGCTATATTATATAGGGTCGCCTGGTTGAAGATACAGTATAACCAATTGTTAGAGCGGCTTCGCATTGACAACGCACATTCCGTATTGCTGTTTACTTCAGAACATTTATTTATAAACATAAATTCACAAGCCCGACTTTCGTTTCAAAACAAAAAACAACTTTATAGAAGGCTATTAGTTCTGTCCGTATGTGTTTGTGTGTGTGTGTGTGTGTGGTTGAAAATGTTTGCCCTGCCGCCCTATTGTCTATTGTCTGTCTGTCTGGCTGTCTGGATCACCTTCCTGATCACAGTGACTCCCACAAAGAAAACGTCACCTTCTGGGCCATCCCATTCATTAACATGACAATCAAGTCGCAATAGAATTCTAACAATAGCAGCAATCATATAGCAATCATTTCAAATAATTTCATATCAGTATAACCTCCTTAAATAAATCATATTTCATCAGGCATAATTCATAATTCATGTAAATAAAAATAAATAATCATAATTCATAGAAAATGTCCAAATGGCTTCAACATACCGGCCCCTAATTGACCATTAAAGGGCAATTCAATTCATAAATCATAAGAAGCCATATTCATAGTCTTTAGTGACAATATTCAAATTGTCAAGTGTCCGTCTTCTCTTCATTGAAGAAAAAATCTTCGTCGTCGAAAAAAGGTGTGTGGGGTGTGTGTGTGCGTGCGTCCCAGTGTGTGTGTGGGGGGGGGGTTGCGTCGTGATAGTCAGCTGTAGGTCGAGGGTGCAGTTCCGTCCAAGGGGGCATCAACTGCGCCGGTCCGGGTATGGTAGGCCGTCCGGGGTTTCCCTCGATCAGATCATATCCTTCAGCAGGCACAATTTGGTAATTGGCCTTTCCAAATATCCATTCTGTGTCCTTACTTTGACGCGTCGCACACTTCCCCATTTGTCAGGATAGGTGTCCATGATGCGGCCCATGGGCCAGGAGTTGCGAGGTGAATTTTCATCGATGATGAGCACTATGTCTCCGCATTTCAGGTTTTCCTTCACCTCGTTCCATTTCTGTCTCTCCTGCATTAATGGGAGGTATTCACGGGTCCAACGCTTCCAGAAGAGGTCTGATATATATTGGACCTGTTTCCACCTTCTTCTGGAATAGTTGTCGTGTTTCTCGAAGAGCCCAGGTGGAAGAATGGGCATTCCTTTCATTTGCAGCAGGTGGTTAGGTGTCAATGGCTCTGGGTCCTTTGCATCTTCGGACACCGTTGTTATGGGTCGATCATTCATGATGGCCTCCACCTCGCATAATGCAGTTTGGAGGCATTCATCGTCCAGGGTTTGTTCCTTTGTGATTGAGTACAAGATCTTTTTGATGATGCGAATGAGGCGCTCCCATACACCTCCATGGTGTGGGGCGTAGGGAGGATTGAATGTCCACTTTATACCTTCAGTTTGAACTGAATGCTCGACTTTCTGAAGGTTGAGATGTTCGAATGCCTCTCGAAGTTCTCGTTCGGCTCCTACGAAGTTTTTGCCGTTGTCGGAAACAATTTCTTTCACTTGGCCTCTTCTGCAGATAAACCTCCGGAGTGCAGAAATACAGGAGTCTGTATCCAGGGTGTAGGCCATCTCCAGATGTATGGCTCTACTGGCAAGACACGTGAACAGGGCTCCATACCTCTTTACCTTACTCCGGCCCCGCTTGACTTCGATAGGACCAAAGTAGTCCAGGCCCGTGTGGGTAAAGGGGGGTAGGTCAGGTGTTATTCGGTTCAGAGGTAGGTCCGCCATCTTTTGTCGTATAGCAGTGCCATGCCATCGCCTGCAGAGTACACACTCACGGGTTATCTTCCTCGCAGCGGAATTGGCCTTAATGATCCAGTACTTGGTTCGGAGTTTGGAGAGCATCTGATTTCTGCCACAATGACCCACCAAGATGTGAATGTGATTCAGCAGTAGTCTTGAGAAGTGATGGTCATTGGGTAGGATAGCCGGATGTTTCATGGCTTTTGGCATCGCCAACTTACTTAACCTGCCTCCAATCCTCAGGATTCCATTCTGAAGGACAGGGTTAAGTTTGTAGATCCTACTGCTCCTTTTCACAGGTTGGCCCTTTTCTAGAGAAGTCATCTCATCTCGGAATGATCGTAGTTGTACGTACGATATGAGTGACTCTTCAGCCTCAGCGAGATCGTTCACAGACAGGTGTTTAGGGTGGTCTGATTTCACTGACGCGTGCAGAGCATAACCTGCTTTCTTCTGGAGGCTCAAGTGTTTCAGAGTCATTTTAAATTTCAAGAGCCAGGCTGCCGATCGAATTAATCTGTCCCATGATGAGAAGTGCTCAATAAAGCGACTCAGAGGGCATTGATCCTGTAAAGCTGATGTAGCGAACATCGCAGCCGTTTTCTTGATCTCTGGATCACTGTCGGAGAGTACAAGTGGTACTTCGGAAAGCGTTGGCCATTCTGATTCAGGTTGCATCAGGAAGTCTGGTCCTTTCAGCCAGCATCTGTCCCTAAGGAAAGTGTCTGCTCGCATACCTCTTGATGCACTGTCCGCCGGATTGATTGCAGTCTTTATGTGGCGCCACTGGGACTTGTGTGTTAGATCTCGGATAGTGGACACTCTGTTTGCCACATAGGTCTGAAATCTCCGGGTGTCGTTCAGGATGTATTTCAGGACCGAGGTGCTGTCTGTCCAGAAAACAGAATCGGTTAGGGTCACCTCGAGTTCTCTCCTCAGCATCCTGTCAATCCGTGCAGCAAGGACTGCTGCTGCAAGTTCAAGCCTCGGTATGGTTACCACTTTCAGAGGTGCGACTCTTGCTTTCCCTATGACGAAAGCAATGTGGGTTTGTCCACTACTGCTGGTCAATTTGAGGTAACTGACCGTGCCGTAACCTCGCTCACTCGCGTCACAGAAATGGTGTAGTTGTGCACTGGAGGTTTCGAAGTTGGGTGGCTTAAGACATCTTTGGACTCTAAGGTCCGAAACCAGGTTGAGCTCCTTAAGCCAGTCTTTCCATCTCTCTGCAAAATCATTTGGGATCTCTTCATCCCAGCCACAGTTCAGTTTGCAGAGCTCCTGAAGTATTGCTTTCCCTGTCAGCATGACTGGTGCTACCAGCCCAAGAGGGTCGTAAACAGAGTTCAGCACTGACAGGATACTTCTGCGGGTGAGTGACTGTTGCTTCGGAGTGATCATGAAGAAGAATGTGTCAGAGTCTATGTCCCATCGCATGCCTAGTGCTCTCTCTACAGGCAGTTTGTCCGTGTCCAGGTCTAGGTTTTTTACTTCCTTTGCCCTTTCTTCTGCCGGTACAGAGGTGAGGACCGAGCGACTGTTACTGGTCCATTTGGTGAGTTTGAATCCACCAGTAGCACATACTGCTATCAGCTCCTTCACCAGGCAGATTGCTCGGGTCTCGTTCTTAATCGATTTGACGCAGTCGTCGACATAAAAGTTCTGACGTATGGTGTTAAGAACTTCGGTGTCGTACTTCCCTTCATTGTCATCAGCTGTCTGTTTCAGCGCGAAATTGGCACAGCTAGGGGACGAGACCGCTCCAAAGAGATGGGATGTCATTCGGTACTCTGCCAGTGGCTTGGTGGTGTCTCCTCCAGGCCACCATAGGAATCTTAGGAAGTCCACATCGTCCTCAGGTATTTTTACTTGATGGAACATTCCTTCGATGTCCGCCATTACTGCCACAGGTTCCTGTCGGAATCTAAGGAGTACACCCAGCAAGGTGTTCGTAAGGTCAGGGCCTTGCAGCAGTTCCGCATTCAAAGAAGTCCCTTGGAAGGTGGAAGTACAGTCAAACACCACCCGGATTGTCTTTTTCCTTTTGTGGTAGACCCCATGGTGGGGAATATACCACAATCTTCCATCATTCCGGAGGAGCTGTTCATCTGGGACCCTTTCCGCATGTCCTTTCCTCAAGACATCATTCATGAAGGTAACGTAGTCGTTTCGAAAGGCTTCATCTTTCTTAAATCTCTGACTGAGACTTCTGGTTCTTTGTTCTGCCACCTTCCTGTTGTTTGGTAGGCAGATGTTGTCTTGACGGAATGGGAGTCGTATGACATAGTGACCTTCTTTCATTGTGATGGAGTCATTGACCACTTTGAGGAACTTCTTGTCTTCAAACGAGTGTTCTTGTTTCTCATTGTAAGCCAACTCTGAGAAGTCCTGATTATATTGTTGGACAAGGAGCTCTTCAAGTTTGGCTACAGAGATTCTGTTTGAAGTTATCTGTGGTCGACCCTGATCATCTGTTAGATTGGTACTGCCAAGAGGTCCATTAACAGTCCAACCTAGGCGTGTCAGAACTGCATAAGGCCCGTCATGTTGGCTGTTGATGACTCTCAGCGGCTCTATGGCCTTTGGGACATTTGCCCCAATCAGTAGATCTACCTCCGCTCTGATAGAGTTCAGTTGGACATCCTTAAGGTAAGGCCACGCCTCCAAATCCGCTTGAATGGGGATGTTCTCCTGACTGACAGGGATGTTATTCTGTGTGAAAACCTCTGGGAGTTCGATGAAGCTGCTTCCATCTAGGCTGCATACTTCCAGTCCAGTCATAGTATGGGTTTTCACTGGTTTCTCTTGACCCATTGTTTTAAGAAGGATCTCTGTTCTTCTTCCCCGGATAGACAACTGCTCCATCAGCTTCTCTGTACAGAAGGTTGCGTTGCTACCGGGATCCAAAAACGCATATGTTTCAATAACACAGCTTCCCTTGTTAGCTTTCACCTTCACAGGTACGACTGCCAGCTTATAATCCTTAGCTCCGGCCCCTGTATGCTCCGTAGACACCATAGCAGTGATAACAGGGTTGCATTTGGAGCTGGCTTCTTTTTTAGCTGCAGTGTCTGCTGCAGAGAAATTCTCAATATGCAGGACAGTTGGGTGTTTCTTTTCACAGACGTGACAAGTGAGACGTTTCCTGCATGATGCTGTCATGTGACCTCTGACCAGGCAGGCAAAGCAGAATCCTTGTTTCCTTAGAAATTCAATTTTCTCTTTGTGAGGCAGCTTAGACATGGTTTGACATGATTCCATCGCATGATTCCCTTTACAGAATACACATGGCCCCAGAAAGGCGTTCGTGTTCACCGTTGTGGTGTCCATTATTCTGTTTCCCTTTTCCTTGGAGTTCATGTCAGTATCCGTCTTGTCCATCACAGGTGTGACAGCAGTCACAAAACTTTTCTTGCTGCTGGATTTCGTATACGGCAAGTTCGTTTTGGGGTTTCTTGCCTTACTTCCAGCCTCATCTTTAATTTCTCCAAAAACAGGATCCAGTATGATTTTGGCTTGTTTTTCCATAAACTCAATTAGGTCATAGAACTTAGGTCTTTGCCGGGTTTCCTCAACAATATCACACACTGTAGATCTCCATTTCTCTCTCAGCTTAAATGGGAGCTTTGAGACAAGTCGCTTCATGTTAGATGGTAAGTCAAGCTCTGTCATGTATGGGAGATCTCTAACTGCATTGCCACAGCTTCTTAGATAAAGCGCATAGCTGTTCAGGGCCTTTCCGTCGTCAGAACCGATTGGATTCCAGTTTAAGGCCTTCTCAATGTATGCAGTTGTTATTTTGAAATCGTCACCAAAGTGTTGTTTAAGCAGGTGCTTGGCCTCTGCATAGCCTGCTGCAGCACTCAAATGCAGACAGCTTCGTACCAACTCCTTTGGCTGTCCGACTGTATACTGTTCAAGAAAGTATAGTCGGTCCTCATTACTGTCTGTTTTATTTTCAATATTATGTTTAAAGGCTTGCATAAATGGTCGGTAGGCAAGAGGATCGCCATCGAACATCGGCACTTCTCTTCCTGGCAGTGAGGCCAGCCGTTGCTGTGCCATAAACAAATCAGCCAGGTCGGTCTGTCTTTGCAGCATGACTGTGAGGTCAGGATTTTCAGGCCTTGTATGGGTTTCACTTCGGGGGGTGGACCTGTCTTGGGTTTGGGACCTGTCTCGTCTGTGTGTTCCATCAGACATGAAAACTTTGGATGTACGGGGTTTTGTTCCAGTTATTCTGGCCTGTTCTGCAGCTTCGGCTGCAGCTGCTCCTGCTGTCATTGCAAACCCTTTAATCATTGGCCTTCTGGTGGTTTGTGACGCCTGCATAAGATTCTGTAATGGCGTTTTCGGTATAGATCCGAGGTCAAGATCCAGGTGTGACAGGCTTAGATCGGTGCCGCAAACAGCTGGTTTTGTCACCCCTAGTGGTTGTGTCACCCCTAGTGGTTCTGGTTCAGGGGACTTTTCCTCCACAGTTTCATTTTCATTTTGGGATTCCGTTTCATTTTCTCCAGTATTTCCGTTTTGTCCCATGGCATTTTCAAAATGCTCCAGAGTTTTTAATTTTGCATCACTTGCAGCAATTTCTGATTCCACAGCCAGAGTTTCCAGTTGCGCAATTAATTTCATTTTTTCCATTTCCAGTTCATGTTTCTTGCTTAATTTCTCAGCTTTGGCCATTAAAGCAGCTTTATTTGCCGCAGCTTTCATGCGCTCAGATGAAATAGCACTTGTTTTTGATGCTTTTGAACTCGTTTTTGATGCTTTTGAACTTGACACTGAGACCCTTGACACAGACACACTGTCATTTGTTTCCACCAGTGATTGTGGGTCGGGGTCTGGGCCTTTAAACCATTGTTCAACTTCACCCATAAATGCATTGTAATCGGCCATTTTTGGTTCATACCAGTGTACATTCTCATCATTTTTATCCTCCTCAGAGATTAATTCCTGAACATACCCATGGTGCATTTTAAATTCATCCAGAACCTTTAGAAATTCCGACACGCAATGACGCACACTGTCAGCATCAACACCCTCATCCATCATTTGTTTTATTTCGTTCATTTTGCGAGTGCAGTGCCCAAGTTTGCCCTTGCGCGTCGCGCAACGGGTTTTATATTCTGAACTCATTTCTTTTGAACCCATTTCAGTGACCATTTCGGCCTCCACAACATGTTTATCATGATCCTTTTCCGCCATTGTTTCACAATTCATTCCACAGACAGTTTAATTCATATCATTCATTGACAGTTTCGATCGGTTCAGTTCATTTGCATATCCATTGTTATTCATTTCGTTCCGTATACGCACAGCATTGATTGACAGCGCAACACATTTCATTCATTTGAATTCCCTTTGTTTGTGGTCACGGCCACGTTCATTCATGTCCACAGTGCACACTCATGATCATGTTATTTATTTCGTTTGATCGCCAAGTGCTTGTTATTATTTCGCTTCCTTCTTGTTGTATTGTTTCCTTGTTGTATTTCGTTTCGACTTTAATCATGGATCGATCACAAGTTCACAACGATCGCAACAGCGCGGATCGCGCATTTGCGTTGTTTAGGCTACTCACAAATACACGGACGGATGAAGTGGTTTGGCAGCGATCCAAAGTCATCTTCAAGAACATCATCGCGGGGAATTCAGGTGCTTTTCGTTCACAGTGTTGTCTGCAAGCTGTTTGTTCTTTTCCATAGGGCCATTTTCAACTTTGTTAGAGCGGCTTCGCATTGACAACGCACATTCCGTATTGCTGTTTACTTCAGAACATTTATTTATAAACATAAATTCACAAGCCCGACTTTCGTTTCAAAACAAAAAACAACTTTATAGAAGGCTATTAGTTCTGTCCGTATGTGTTTGTGTGTGTGTGTGTGGTTGAAAATGTTTGCCCTGCCGCCCTATTGTCTATTGTCTGTCTGTCTGGCTGTCTGGATCACCTTCCTGATCACAGTGACTCCCACAAAGAAAACGTCACCTTCTGGGCCATCCCATTCATTAACATGACAATCAAGTCGCAATAGAATTCTAACAATAGCAGCAATCATATAGCAATCATTTCAAATAATTTCATATCAGTATAACCTCCTTAAATAAATCATATTTCATCAGGCATAATTCATAATTCATGTAAATAAAAATAAATAATCATAATTCATAGAAAATGTCCAAATGGCTTCAACAACATTGTTGTAGTGGTACTTTTAGAAGTGGGGGGACGCCTCTTAAAGGGGAATTCCACCCATTCCACCCTAGCGGGTCCATTTGTTTCCATTTGTACGCTCTCAAAAAAAAAAAAAAAAATGGAACTCATTAACATGGTGAAACACATCAAGATGTATTTCACCATGCTAATGATTTTTTTCACCTCCATTTCTAGGAAACACAGAATGGGGGGAACTTTTTTTTTTTACCATGTCCACACAACATATCTAAGGTGTAATAATGTAAAATATTGAAAATAAGTGGAATTCCCCTTTAAGACACGTGCATGCACACTTGCATTTGTAGTAAGTATATAGCATATTGAGAACGATTCTTTACAATGCCTAATCATATCCATAAAAGTAAATGACAAGACAAAAAACAGAGGCCTACTGTTGCCCCAAAATATTTTAGATGTGAGAAGTGGGGGGATGCCGCGTATAACCCTGCGAAGGTCTTACAGGCTGAGTGCTGCTTCTCAATAAGCCAGTGGTTTTCAACTGGTGGTCCGGGGACCACCAGTGATCCATGAGAAGATTCCAGGTGGTCGCCAGGTTATTAAATGATGGACAGTTGGTTAACCAGATGTAACTATTTAAGAGTGTAAACATGTTTACGCTTTCAAGAGTTAAAATATTCATCATCTGAAATAGCCCAGGTGTAGAAGATTAAGGGGCGTTACAGACGCTGAATCGCCCAGTGAGAATCACGCAGCGAGAAAAAAAGGTCACTGGATTGAGTTTTTAAAAACATTCCGCACGTGTACACGAAATGAGCACGCACCCCATAAACACTGAACGCCGCACAATAACGCCCGACGTCACACACTCTCTTTATGGCACGTATTCTAAGCACAAAACGCCGGTCCTGTTGAAAATGAAATAGAAGGCACGATGTGTAAGCCCCTAATGGCCATCTTGATCTGTATGTTTGCCTGTTTTCTTCCCCAAATCCAGCCTGGAATTGTGGACAAAAGCAAAAGAACTGTTTAATTTTAGGTCCGTGTGGCTAAAATGTGGCTAAAATGTAAATCTCCAAGCACTTGGAGGTGCCACACAATGAGCTTCAAACCAGGAAAATGTGTGCAGACCTAGTGAGCATTTTTAACCCTTGCGTTTAACCCTAGCGCGCCGGCCGCTCGCTGGAACAAAATATTTTCAGATGGGGGACGGACGGCCAATATATTACACATCGTTCCAGGGGTCCTTGACATGGTGAAATAGGTTGAGCACCGTTGAACAAGGAAAATAGTTATTTAGAAGCCTTTCTCCAAGGTCTAAATGGGTTAAGAGGATGTATTGTACTCAGGGGCGGATGTAAAATTTCCCAATTTGGGGGGCAGGAGAAAATGGTAAGGGGGCGGCTTCATCGCCCGTGTCGCTTCGCGCCACGGGCGATGAAGTCGCCCCCTTACCATTTTCGGTTACAGGACTTTTATCAGGCAAGTAAAGCATCAATAATAACAGACACGCAGCATGCATAAAGTTTTCTGTTTTCAATGATGAAATGCTGTTGGTTTAGTGGTGCGACAATTGTAGTTAGTAAGTACTAAAATATATCTTGGTAAGCACTAAAATATCTTGGCTTGTTTTGCATGTCATCATGTTTGGTGAGGCAGTATGGGCATTTAGGGGGGCATTGCCCCCCTAATACCCATACCTAGATCCACCCCTGATTGTACTATGTATCCTGTGTCATGACAGGCCTATAAATGCACACCCACGCACACGTACACATGTACACACACACACACACACACACACACACACACACACACACACACACACACACACACACACACACACACACACATTAACATCTTTATTTGTATTCACATTTAACAAGGAAATCTTGAACACAAACAATAGTAGATGTGCAAGCTTGGAAAACTCTCTCTGCAACAAGTGCTAGGATACAGATCAAGGGTACAGGAAGCAACGTCTTCTCCATATATGGCGACTGCCAATTATTGCAGATACTGAACAGAATTTTGCCAGTGCCTTAGCTCTGGGTTTGGGAACACCTGCAATCTGCAGGCCCCTCACCACTGATTTGTGAACATTACCAAGGCTTCCGAAAATAAACACCAGCAGTTTGCATTTGTAGCCAAGCTGTATAATAGTATCCCTTAGATGCTGGTACTTAAGCACCTTAGTAAGGAAAGCTTCTTCCAGACTGTGGTCAAATGTACAGGCCACTTCTAAAATGGTCACTTCCCTACTGTCCTCATCAACAACAACAATATCCGGTGTGTTAGCAGTAACACACCGGATATCTTGGCTTGTTTTGCATGTCATCATGTTTGGTGAGGCAGTAGTGTGGGCATTTAGGGGGGCATTGCCCCGCCTAATACCCATACCTAGATCCACCCCTGATTGTACTATGTATCCTGTGTCATGACAGGCCTATAAATGCACACCCACGCACACGTACACATGTACACACACACACACACACACACACACACACACACACACACACACACACACACACACACACACACACACACACACACACACACACACACACACACAGGCCTCCCTTGGCGGTGCATGAGAGCGATAAAAACGAGGTTGAAGTGCGCCGCGCGGCAGGGGGGGGCTCTTAACAGCACTTGGACACGGACAAGGGCGGTCATCAACCCTCGCCTTTGAGGCAGTCGGTCAGTGTAACACCGCAGTGGTCACTTGGGGGGAGGGGTGGGGGGGTGGAAGAAGCCCTACGTTATTTTTACTTATAACCCAATTCGAAAAACCTCTTTGAAAACAATGTTGCTGTATAGAGTGTTGCCAACTGGCTATGGCACTTTCAAAATGCACTAGAATGCTCTAGTATAGATGCTTGCCTGGACAGGAATATATAGAGCATACTGTGTACTGTATTACATTCTTCTCTAGTTGTGTAAACTCGGGCTAACTCACATGATGAATATTTTAACTCTTGAGAGTGTAAACATGAAACCAAATAGAGCTGCGCAGTGACGTCACCGCCCCTGTTCCGGAAGTCTTTTCCCAATTCATTTTTCTCATAGACTTTTCGAAAATAATTTATATCAAGACGATTACGCCGCGGAAAACGCCAACTCGAGTCGTGACGAATCATGATGACACACACAAACTTTTGGGACAATAAAATAATTTCTAAGATGAAAAACAAAACAAAAAGTCTTGTATCATGCCGTTTTCTACTTCTTCCCAATTATATATTATATGACGATATTGTGTTTGTTGTCATGATTTGTCACGACCTGAGTTGGCTTTGGCCGCGGCGTAATCGTCTTGATTATTATTATTAATTATTTTCGAAAAGTCTATGATAAAAATGAATGGGGAAAAGACTTCCGGAACAGGGGCGGTGACGTCACTGCGCAGCTCTATAGACCCTTATGTGGAAGCATGTGCTCATGTGACATTATCAACCTGCGACAGGAGCAGTTCCTATTGAGTGAAAGATTCTCCGTTTATGAAAAAAAAAGTATTGACGGTATTTTTATCTTCACATTTTGTTTCTATATTTATGTTTTTTTTTATCCTTCCGCTTTTACGTATTGTTTATAGAAGGCAAGTATAGTGTTTTAAGGCATGTTTGTCTTATTAGCCAGGAATCCTTTTAATAATAATAATTTGAAGTGGAAGAAGTAGAACATGGAAATTAGGGCTTCTGAGTAAGTAAGTGTGTGTGTGTGTGTGTGTGTGTGTGTGTGTGTGTGTGTGTGTGTGTGCGTGCGTGCGTGCGTGCGTGCGTGCGTGCGTGCGTGCGTGCGTGCGTGCGTGCGTGCGTGCGTGCGTGCATTTTCTAAATGTGTAGATTCTTTAAAATTAGGTAATTCACATGGTTAAATATGATTTAACTCCTGAGAGCGTGAAATGAAACCAAACAGACCCGAAAGGGTCCGTTTGGTTTCATTTTATGATCTCAAGGGTTACAGATCTAAAAGCCGTTTCTAGGAAGGAAGGAGGACTCTATCATAGCAGTAAAAATGGTGAAAAACGAGGGCTTTATCTCTGGCACATGTCGACCAATTTCGCCAAATTTTGGCGCTGGGGGGGGGGGGGGGGGGGGGGGGGGGGGGGGGGGGTCTGTAAAAAAAGGAAATATAGGGACAAATACGCCAGGTTGGCAACACTGGGCGGGAGAGCCATCAGGTTTCTTATTATAAGTACCTGTCTGTAGCGGAGAGTATGTAAACACATTAGCGTCCCCATTCTCCTGTCAGCATGCTAGCGTGTTGTGACTGTTGTGTCAACAGCTTGGCCGCTGTGTGGGATATCGTCTCTGGACTTGAGACGGTCAAATCTGACAGCCAGGCTGAACGGGACACTAAACCTTTCTATAACCCTGCCAGCGAGCCAGGCAGCATTTCATTTCTCTGTCTGTCTGTGTCAGTGGCGTAGCCAGAAACTCAATTCAGGGTGGGCATGAGCGTTTCAGGGTGGGCATGCTGCGTGCACGTGCGTGATGGCCGCAAATTTGGGCGTGCAAGAAAAGCTATTTATTGCTATCATTGCCGTATTATGGTTATATTTCAGTTCAGCATAACCTTTACTGTACTAGGGTTATCTTCTTGAATTAATGTCTTGACATGAAATAATAATCCTGTCACCAACACAGTGTTTTGTTTCATTTGCACAATCATTATCAAATAGACTTCAGCTGTTCAGTTGCTTATAGAATCACAGCCATTTATAAATTAGTTACCTATGTATCAGCTGATCATGACAGATTTTCTTTCACGAGAACAGACCAGAGGTAACTTTTCACAGCTGTTTGGAAAATCCTTGTGGAAGTCCCCCCACAGAAACAAGCGCTATTGTTTTCACAGATATACCTGCCAAATGATAACGATCTGGCAGGTTTACAAACAAAGGGTGAATGAAAAGCCTCATTTGCATTATAATGGGTTATTAGTGCCCGCAAATCACCCATTATAACTACAGTGAGTCCAGACCTCTCAAGCTCTCTCTAGAGGCTCTCTGGTGTTTGTCCTTTGTTTTCTCAAGTTCTTAGTCATGTTTTCAATGTGTGGGCCAGCTCTCTATTTAGGTGGGCCGCGGCCCACCTCAGCCCACCCGTAGCTACGCCCCTGGTCTGTGTGTGTCTGAATGCAGGTGAGTGTGTGATTGAGTGTGTCGGCGCGTCTGTGTGGCAGAAATAGAGGGAAAAGAGCCAGTCAGAGAGACAGGGAGAGAAAGAGAAATAGAGAGAGGCTGTTTGTCTTTTGTACCAGTGGTTTTCAACCGTTTTGATACCAGGGCCCAGCATTTATTCATCATTTGAGCCACGGACCACCATTTGACGAGGTCTAGTCTCTCAGACCGAAACGAAAGACTCCACAATTCCGTGCTCTATTTTGGAAAAAAATAACTGTTATCAAAAATAACAATTCTTCAAAATGTTCCAATTGTGTAGATTCTTGAAATTTAAAGAGGAGGTGCCGTGATTTTTGTATTTTTTTTTTTTTTTTTACTTTTGTATCTCGTCTGTGAGCCATTTTAAGCCCTCTAAACAGTGTTTGCCAACTGCCAAAATCCAAAATGCACTAGTGGCACTTCCAAAATGTACTAGAATGCGCTAGAGCAGTGGTTTTCAACCATTTTCATACCAGGGCCAACTGTTTATTCTGCATTTTAGCCACGGAGGACCAACATTTGTCAAACAAAAACAAAATGTTGGTCAAAATAGCAATTCTTCTACATTTTCTAAATGTGTAGATTCTTGAAAATTAGGTAATTCAGATGGTTAAATATGATTTAACTCTTGCGATCGTAAAATGAAACCAAACGGACCCAAAAACCAAATGGCTCCACTGACTCACTAAAATGTTAATGCATGCTGATTGTTGGGCCGTTTCGTGGGGCCATTACCCCCCCCCCCCTCCCCCGATGCCCATGCCTAGATCCACCCCTGCCCTTCTCCAGTCCGTCCTTGTCCGATATGTTGTCCAAGGCATCTTAGCAGCTAGGAAAGCTTGACCAGCATAGCAACAACTATTTGTGTTGGCATTGGGCATCTGAATTTGATTTTCCATAAGCACAGCAACCTCATTGTGTTTTCTTCTCCTAGAAATATTACGATGATGATTATTAGACTCTATTATTATTATTATTATTATTATTATTAATTATTATTATTACCCCTATTAACATCAAATGAGCTATTGAAAGAAAATAGTATGGCATTATGCTCTCATGAGGATAATTCCAGCCTGGCTGCAACCTCGCCCACACGAAACCACGGTTTATTGAGGCAGCTTGGCATGCGCGTGGTGTTGACAATGAGAGCTAAGGAGAAAGAAAATGTGAAATGCATACATGCGTGGAGAAAAGAGAAGAGGAAAAAAAAAAAGCCATTGAGATTAGAGCGCCGCTAAGCCCCGGGAGCAGGCCGAAGCTGTTAGTGCCGCTGTCTGAACGAAATCCCGGAGTGAAGCCTAGCGTACATACGCAACGCTGGATTACACAGGAATCCAATGTGCTCCCCCTCTGTAGAATGATTACAGCATCTCTAGGCTGGCAACGCAAGGAGGACGGATGAGTAATTCAAAAGGTTCAAAGTTGGGAATATGGGGGTTGGGGGGGTGGGGGATGGCGTCTGTTAGGCGAATGCGCTATACTGCTACTTTGACCCATAATTTTAAGTCAAATATTAATGAACTATAACTGTGCTTCAATGGTGTCTTCAATGTTTTTGTTCCAATACGGCCTACTTATTGACAAAGATATGAAGCAATTGTGGTGGACATCAAACTCTCTCATATACGCAACACCTGTAGACTGTATTTTCCTGCAGGTAGCAACGCAAACGCGTTGCTACCTTTTTTCCCCCAAACCACGGTTTGGGAAAAAGGCCATAGTTAATTTGACAGTTGGTTAATAGTAGAATACTGTGTGTCTGTGTCCAACTTTTTTTTTGAAAGTTTTTTTTTTTGTTTGTTTGTTTTTTTTACCATTTGCCTTTATTGATGACTGAGAGAGAGAGAGAGAGAGAGAGAGAGAGAGAGAGAGAGAGAGAGAGAGAGAGAGAGAGGGGGGGGGACATGCAGCAAAGGTTGTTGTGAGCGGGATTCAAACACACGACACGCTGTCAGGCCAAAGTAGACTATATGCGGCACGATGCGCCTGGACTAGTAGGCCAGCGGGCGCTCGGCGTCCAACTTTGTTTGGCAAGATCTGTGATTCAGTGGAAGTAAATCCATCACAATTTATGAGAGCGCCGTGGCATACGAAAACATATCCGTTTGTGAACTTAATAGATAAAACTAGAAGTATGACTCGGAACCAAATTGTTTTCCATTCCGACGTTCTGTTTACCTCTGGGGTAAATTGGAGCAATTGCAGCCGTCCTCGCTTGTGCCGTGCCGTTTCCGAACGGCGCTCGATTATATTGATTCGTTTCAGAGTAAAATGGACTGTCGTACAGCTCCCATTAGCATAAACATGGGCGCGGAACAGGGGGGGAAATTTCTTGAGAAGACGGCGCTCCGTCTCGATTTATTGTAATTGGATCATATTCATCTACATCGCAAACAGCAATCATCTGAATGCACAATGAATACGGCTTTGTTCCAATCCAACCACAGGCAGATAATGGTACGGTCTGCAAACCTCGAACCAACATGTTCACAGATCTGAAATCAGAATGGTTCGATCTGCTCCATTTCTCCATATTCCATCCTGATTGGCTAAGATTGGATTCCAAACCTTACATTATTTGGTCCATTTTGAAGAAAAATGCCACAAATGATTGACCGGTCGCCTGCCGTGGCCGTTCTGAATTGCGCCGTGCTGACAGTTTGTGATGTTTAGTTTCTTGCACCCAAAACTAAGACCTTTCATTTTTTGTTGGGGGAAAGAGAACTGGCAAAACATTGGTCAAAATAACTATTATTCTCTATTTTCTAATTGCGTGGACTCTTGGACAAATTACGTATTTCAGATGTTTAAATATAATTTAACTCTTGAGAGCTCTCAAGAGTTACAGATCTATAAGGGTCCAAGTGCTGGGGGGACTGTCATGTGGTCTACCTGCACGGCCTGTGTGATCTACTGGTAGATCACAATCTACCTTTTGGGCACCGCTGTGGTAAGGGTTTGTTTAAGGTTAGGTTGTTAAGTTGCTAGGACTAACAAGCAGGGGCGGATTGGCCATCTGGAGTACAGGGAGTTTTCCCGGTGGCCTGCGCCACCTAGTGGCCTGGACAGTTTTTTTTTTTTTTTTTTTGAAAAGTCCAGGGCAGGCCATGCAGGGTTGCAGGTGTTTCTATCCTCCAAAATGCACTAGTGGCACTTCCAAAATGCACTAGAATGTGCTAGATGCTCGCCTGGAACATACAAATCAAAATGACCATTAATCTTCTACATTCTCTAGTTGTGTGGACTAAGTTGGGCTAATTCACATGATGAATATTTTAACTCTTGAGGGTGTAAAAATGAAACCAAATGGACCTGCAGGGGTCCATTTGGTTTCATTTTTACGCTCTCAAAGAGTTACTTTCTGGTTAACCAGCTGCCCCACCCCAGGGTGGCCTGGCAAAGGCAAAATTGTCCGGTGTGAAAATATGTGCCAAGGCCCTGCTAACAAGGCTAAATATGTGCCAAGGCCCTGCTAACAAGGCTATAAGCATCACAGTGCTGAACAAAATCATGTTGTGACGAGACAAACAAATTGGCCATATGATGAAGTACTGGACAGCCGAAAGGTCTCTCATTTTTTATGTAGAAAATACACAGGGTTCAAATTCACTCAGGCCACTGTGTGTGGCCCAGTAGGCTACCTATGGTATGGATACCGTGCTAGTAGTCAGGCCGCAGTGGTTTACAAAAAAAAGCCCCTTGTCATGTCTATAAGAAACAGGATCTACAATCTTGTCATTGCACACTAAACAAGAGAATACAAGTGATCACATCACCCCTGTCTTAATGTCCCTCCACTGGCTTCCTGTTACTTTTAGAACTGATTTTAAAATTCTTTTAATCACTTTTAAGGCCATTAGAGGTCTTGCTCCACACTATATTTCAGCACTTATTTCTTTTCATGACCCTCCTCGCAGCCTAAGGTCAGCTGGCAAGGGGCTCCTGAAAGTCCGTAGGGCGAATTTTATGACTAAAGGTGAACGTGCCTTTTCCATTAGAGCCCCTAAGCTTTGGAATGCACTCCCCGTCCAGATTCGCCTCACTGATTGTCTTTCCCGTTTTAAATCACTTTTAAAAACTCATTTGTTTCAATTGGCATTCCTATAACATCATTTTTATTTGTTCTGTAGCCCTGCTCTTTTACTGATCTTGTTTCTTTCCTTTTTCTTAATTTTATGCCTTTGTGTTTGTTCTAATCTAAATATGTCTCTCCTGCTGTGTAGAAGTATATCAATCATTTTATTCTCTCTGTCTTGGGAACGTAATGCTTTTTTCTGTTGTGCAGCACTTTGTGGCTTTTGCCTAGAAAGGTGCTATATAAATAAAGTTATTATTATTATTTATTAAAGTTATTATTAAGTAATAAGAGTATTGAATTGCTGTTTGTGAGAAGTACAACCACAAACACATCAGTGTGTACCAGATACAGTAGTAGGCCTATCGTGCACGTTGTTTACGTGCAATGACACACTACTTAACCCAACGGGAAATGTTCAGGCGATTACATTTTTTTTTTTTTTACCAGCCTATAGGCTTACTTTGAACAGAATTAGACACTTGTTTTTTGTGTTGTTTTTCTGGTGACTTTTATCTTCTGTGTGATCACAGCTGAAGCGTCATTTTTGTTTCCTCTGTGCGGTCAGATGACGCCGCTCCGTTTTCAATCCAATCTCGCTTCACCCAGTGTTTGCATCTCCAGAGCTAATGGGCGCCACACAGGCCATTCATCATTCACGCACTCCATCCACACATGCCATCTTAAACAAATATCATTGTTGCGTGCTGACTAGGTAGAGACAAAGCAAGAGTGCGTGTGTGTGTGTGGATCTTAGTATTATGGGAGCCGAATTTGACTTGTGAGAACAATTTCCCCCAGTTCACACATGGTAAACCAGGGTTTGTTGTGCGGCAGTTTGATGATGTGCGATGCTGCATGCAACTGAAGATCGCTCACAGGCATTTGGCATACACAATAAGTACATAATTAAGTACATTTGATGCCAGGCTCTAATAACAAATATTTTGTCACTGATCCGATCGTCACTACTACCCCAAACCCTAACCTCAACTTAACTTTTTTCTGCTATATATGATTCAAATAGATTTATTTATTTCGCTTCAAATAGTTTCAAGCTTATTTTGTTTCAAATAGATTTATTTTGTTTAGTTATGGGATTTGAACTCGGGTCTCTCGTGTGAAAGTCCAACGTCATAACCACTAGACCAAAGGGACATCCCCTTGGTCCGGGGGCAGATACTAGACTTTGGAGCAGTGTTGCCAACTGCCAAAATCCAAAATGCACTAGTGGCACTTCCAAAATGCACTAGAATGCGCTAGATGCTCGCCTGGAAGGGAATATGACCATTAAATGACCATTAATCTTCTACATTCTCTAGTTGTGTAGACTTGGGCTAATTCACATGATGAATATTTTAACTCTTGAGAGCGTAAAAATGAAACCAAATGGACCCGTAAGGGTCCATTTGGTTTCATTTTTACGCTCTCAAAGAGTTACATCTGGTTAACCAACTATCCATCATTTAGCCTGGGGACCACTGGTTGAAAACCACTGTCATAGGAGGAAAAATGGTGAAAAACGAGGGCTTTATCTCTGGCGCCTGTCAACCAATTTCGCCCCAACTCACCGGCCAAAAAGCACTAGATTTTCCGCCAGGAGTTTTTCACTAATTTTGGCGCTAAGGGGGTCTGAAAAAGCGCTAAAAATAGCGACAAATGCGCCAAGTTGGCAACACTGCCTGTGCTAATATTTTAGAAATGGTTCAACAATATAAATTAAGTTTGTTTTTTGGATTCATTTATTTCTTTTCCTACGTGGCCTCAGTGACCTCCACAAAATGACCGGAACTACTTCAGATTTCGCCACAACCGGAGCAAGCACTCCCACCACAGAAGCCTAGAGGGGAAAAAATGCTTCTCAGTTTAAGCTCAGAAGCGTCTCTTGAGCAACCACATTTATTTCTCATTTTAAGATCACCTGCTCCTAAGATGAATACTAGGGTGAAATCTTGCTATATGCGTATACTGTATATAGCAAGATTTCAGCTTTGTCTCATCTATCTCTCAAATACATCTGTAACAGCCAATGGAGAGTTTCAGCTTTGTCTCATGTATCTCTCAAATACATCTGTAGCAGCCAATGGAGAGACTTCAGCTTTGCCTCATTTATGGATCCTAGTATTCATCTTAGGAGCCATAAAGAGGCATAGGTGATCTTTAGGTGATCTTAAAATGAGAAATAAACGTGGGTGTTTATTTCACACACAGTAATTCCTCCGCGACCGGTTCACAACAACAATCTCACGCATTATTCTATTTTTGCGGCCGCCCCCACACCTGCGCGCGAAAACAAACACTCAAAACAAGTCGCATTTGGCTAAATTATAACGACAGTGTAACCTTGTGGAACACAGGCTCTGTATTTTCCCCGTTTACCGTAAACACACAACCACCTAATGTAGTTAACCTAACGCACACATAATGTACAAAAGCACAAAAACAAACAATGAATTCCACCGCATAAAACCGGGGCTGTCGACCGACGCGAAGCCCGGTCTGTCCAGGGTAGTTAATCATCTCCTATAGGCGTGTAATTCATGTAAACAATGTTTGTTGTGCGCGAGCCAACAGAGGGAGACCCCCCACCACACGTCACCCCCGGAGGTGCAATTGATACCGCAGGTTCCGCATGTGCTTGGGAATAACGGCTCATAAGCAGGGGGGGTCAGAGGTCGCAAGGTGTTCATAATTGACTCTCTCTCCGCAGAGCGCGGTGGGTGTGGGAGGAATGGGAATGTGTGCGTGTGTGTGTGTGTGTGTGGTGGGGCGTTCTCGGCGTGAGCTCTCCCGGCGAGGGGCCTTGGGAGAGCGCCGCCGCCAACGTGAAAACGGAGAGATTAATTACGGAGACGAAAGGACGGTGGGTGTTCGCTCGTATTTGCGCATGTGTGCGAGAGCGCGGCCGCACGAACCGGCCCCCGCAGCACGCCGTGCAGACGCGAGTCTCCGTTTAGGACATGTATGGAACCCACGAGGCGTTTTGTTCCTACGTCTCTCGCGCTCCACCCAGTGTTGCCAACTGCCAAAATCCAAAATGCACTAGTGGCACTTCCAAAATGCACTAGAATGCGCTAGATGCTCACCTGGAAGGGAATATGACCATTAAATGACAATTAATCTTCTACATTCTCTAGTTGTGTAGACTTGGGCTAATTCACATGATGAATATTTTAACTCTTGAGAGCGTAAAAATGCTCTCAAAGAGTTACATCTGGTTAACCAACTATCCATCATTTAGCCTGAGGACCACTGGTTGAAAAACAGTGGTCATAGGAGGAAAAATGGTGAAAAATGAGGGCTTTATCTCTGGTGCCTGTCAATCAATTTCCCCCAAACTCACCAGCAAAAAAGCACTAGATTTTCCGCCAGGAGTTTTTCACTAATTTTTTCACTAATTTTGGCGCTGGGGGGGGGGGGGGGTCTGAAAAGGCGCTGAATATAGCGACAAATGCGCCAAGTTGGCAACACTGGCTCCACCATTTAAGCTTCCGCGGTAGGCCTACATGTGCGGTACGATTCTCACCGCTTATCAATAGCTGGTTTTGGGCCTATATGCCCCACCTCTAAACTACCAACACACACACACACACCACACACACACACACACACACACACACACACACACACACACACACACACACTCCATTCCCATTCCCACGTGTTTCGAGTTTTCACGTGCTTTGTGTTTTTTCATATGGCCATTAAATCATCGGGAACAAATGACATTAGTTCCATCGGAGGAGCAAATGATCTTTGCGTCATTAATAACACAGCATAAACACATCTGCGCCGGCAATATCATGTCGCGGCTTCCTCCCCCCCCTGTTTGTTTTCTCCTTCTCCCTCGTTCCTTCGGGGCGAGCGCATGGAAGACAATGAGGCCGCGGTAATGGTGTTTATCATGCGGAGGCGGGCCGCGCGCTGCGATATTGAAGCAAAACCAAATGGGTTTCAAACGCGGAGACGAAATCATCATTACCCACCACCCACCCTTCTCCGAAGGAAGAGTGGTCGTGGGGTATTTTTTTTATTCGGATGCGAATGATTCTTCTGCTCTCTAATTAGTCGAGTGATCCCTTATACTCCCCGTGTACTTTAAAGGGACGCTTTGCCCGTTTTTTTTTTTTTTTTTGTGACCACAGCTTATTTTAAAAGGGGAATTCCACTCGTGTTCAACATTTTACCATGTCATTTTAATATACCTTAAAGAGCCGTCAAAAGGGACAAGACAAGATATGTGGTATCATTACGTTCGTACGACAATCATTAATTAAAAAATGTGTGATAGCAGTTTGAGAAGAGAACCAAAAACGTCATGGGCATTGTAGGAATTCAGAATTCTCTCACACAGACTCTCTCTCAATACAAATTGATGTCACTAGACCGTCTTCTATCTCTCTCTCGCTTAGAGAGAGACAGAGAGAGAGAGAGAGAGAGGACTTTGGGTAGTTGCCCAGTTCATGCATAACTGGCCATAAAAATAGCGAGAGCGAGATGATATTTCAACAAGATGTCTGGAGTGGAACGAAGAGATTTTAGGCTGAAGAAGCAGTTCTGCTAATCCTTGAACCCCAGTGAGTAATATATAGCTAGATGATAAAAAAAGAGGTGTGAAACAAGTATATTGTGCAGTCACAACAGCACTTAAAGCTAGTGAATTGCATTATTTTATTGACATTCCCACTACGTCCACACTTCCTGTGCACAGATCGTCTAAAATGGAATGGTGTCTCCGTCTTGGCAAAGAACAGATCCAATTTGAGCTCAGTTGCCACCGTCTCCAGCCAGCAATCAGCCCTTCTCTAAACCCCACCCTTTGGGGTGTGGTTTAGCCACTGTCCAATGAAAAATCAGGATAGTTTATCAACTGTTGTTGCTATGCGGGTCAAGCTTTCCCATCTCATCCCCCCTCTGATAACATGCCTTTTGGACCAGGACTTACTGAGGTCTCTCAGGGAAAATATCATATTGTAAAAATCTGTTAATTAGATCAGTGGTTTTCAACCTTTTTGACACCAGGCCCACCATTTATTCAGAATTTGATCCACGGACCACCATTTAAGGGACATTTTAGCCCCACAGACCCCAAAACTAAACATTCCCTTGCTTCTGTCCATGGCCATTAATCTTCCAGTTGTGTAGAATAGGACTGAATTCACATGATGAATGCCTCCTGAGAGTGTAAAAATGAAACCAAATGGACCCGCAAGGGTCCATTTGGTTTAATTTTTACGTTCTCAAGAGTTACATCCGGTTAACCAACTTAGCTGGGGACCACCTGGAACCCTCTCAGGGACCACTGGTGGTCCTCGGACCACCTGTTGAAAACCCCTGAATTAGATGGATGGCCCTCACAATTCTGAGTCAAAGTCACACACACACTGACTGCTTTACTACTTCACATTGTATCAAAGTTTCATTGCGTTGCTAGCCTGACCTCAGTCTGAATTGTCATGTCGTTTCACTTCATATTCAGACTAAAGTCTCTCTCTACCACAGCAGTTTCCAGAATGGGCGTTATCAAAGCAGCAGTCTTAACCGTTCATATGAACCCTTATGAATATATCGGGTCCCACGACGGCGTTGGGGTTGACGTGATTGAATCCTTGAATCACAGGAAAAAATAAGCTAGTACGTGTTTTTAAGGTGCTGATTCAGGGCTGAGCCAGGCTATTGCGTTGGTGTTGTCCCATGAAAAGATATAATGAAGTATTGGGAGAAATACGAGGGGTTACAACTACCTTTTGAGAGATACTATATAGAGCTGCGCAGTGATGTCACCGCCCCTGTTCCGGAAGTCTTTTCCCCATTAATTTTTCTCATAGACTTTTCGAAAATAATTTATATCAAGACGATTACGCAGCGGCCAAAGCCAACTCAGGTCGTGACAAATCATGACAACAGACACAATATCGTCATATAATATATAATTGGGAAGAAGTAGAAAACGGCATGATACAAGACTTTTTGTTTCGTTTTTCATCTTAGAAATTATTTTATTGTCCCAAACGTTTGTGTGTGTCATCATGATTCATCACGACTCGAGTTGGCTTTGTCCGCGGCGTAATCGTCTTGATATAAATTATTTTCGAAAAGTCTATGAGAAAAATGAATTGGGAAAAGACTTCCGGAACAGGGGCGGTGACGTCACTGTGCAGCTCTATACACTACAGTAATGTATATTGGGGGTGAACCCCTCTACCAATACTCAGACTTCAACCCTCTCTGGTTTGCATCCCCGACACATATGGGTGGTACTCTTTTATTCATGCGGGGCTATATGCCAGCTTTGATCTCACTTAGTGTTCACAGGGTGCAGGTTGCGGGGGTAGGTGGGGGTAGGAGTGAGGCGGGGAGGAATGAATTCAGGGGGAATTAATTAAATTTCACTTTTACAGATTGCACCGGAATAGCTGAATTGCATTAACCCATTGTGTCCCGACCCTCGATTCGAGTTTCTGACACCAGATTATACAGTAGTTCCTTACACCAGATTATAGCAGCAGCAACAGTCTAGCTTTGACGCTAAAATTCTACAGTAGTTTCTGACACCAGATTATACGTAGCTGACACAGATTATAGCGCAGCATCATTCTAGTTTTGACGCTAGATTCTATAGTAGTTCTGACACAGATTATACAGTAGTTCCTGACAACAGATTATAGCAGCAGCAACATTCTGTTTTGACGCTAGATTCTTGTAGTTTCCGACACTAGATTCTAGTTATTGACACTACATTATAGTCTCTGATGCTAGGATCTCCTTTTTGACACTAGAATCTAGTTCTGACGCTGAATCGAGTTTTTGACACTAGATTCTATAGTTTCTGACACTAGATTCTAGTTTTTCTGAAAAATCTGTGCTCCTGTGTCAGTGATGCTAACTTATTTCATGCCAAAGGACCACCAGAATTATCCATTTTTGGTGCAGACCGGATAGACCCCAATCTGAAAAACATGTTGATCGGGGCCAGAAGCGAACAATGAGATAAAAATGTTTGCTTCCAAAATAACGTATTCAGAGATTTCAGCACATTTTCACATTTTTCAAAATAGCAGAACAACAAGCTCATTCGCGCCACTCGGTGGCGCGACATGAGCTTGTTGATCTGCTATTTTTCCAACAGATAAAACACCAAAACGCGTTCAGGACACAAAGGGTTAAGGCCTCCGCATTCTGCCCTCGATGCATGTACCGCGACGGCGTGATTCAATTTCAAACAAAAACACCGATAATTGAGCCGATCAAGCACGTGTTCCTTCCCCCTACCTGGGCTGCGCTTTGGAGGCCGGAGGGGGGAAAAAAAACGGCGGCGAATAAAGGATGGGCCGCGTTTTCTGCTCCCCGAGCATCGAGCTCATTCATTAAAGTGTGTTTATCATTCATAGTGACCCGGGTTAAGTGTCCTGAGGATTATATTTAAGGCTGGAGGTCCCAGTCGGCAATTAAGTACCATTCATTACAGCAGACACGCAGCCCTACGGGGAAGGGAAAAGGTAACAGCCGTGGCAAAGCAATGGAGAGGAGAAGGAGAGAGAGGGAGGGGGAGAGAGAGAGAGGGAGAGACGAGGGCGGATCTAGGCATGGGCACGGGGGGGGGCAATGCCCCCCTAAATGCCCAGTTTGCCCCACCAAACACGATGGCATGCAAAACAACCCGTGTCTGTTGCAACTTCAACAACAACAACTGATTATTATTGATGCTTTTACTTGCCTAATAAAAGTCCTGTAACTGTAAATGGAATGCGTGCGGCTTCATCGCCCGTGGCGCGAAGTGACACGGGCGATGAAGCCGCCCCGATACCATTCTCTCCTGCCCCCCCAATTGGGAAATGTTACATCTGCCCCTGGAGAGAGAATGCCATGGCACTGCATGAGAAGCTGCATGAGGAGGAGATGCAACATTAGAGCTGAATTAAATCCTCTGAATAATCGTCTTTGTTCAATATGCATAATTTGCGTAAATATGTTATTACCCACCATGCTTCCAAGAACTAGAAATCTGACTTCTCTACTTCAAGAGCAAGAGCACAAAACCGGGGATGGAACTAAATCGGACTTTTGTGGGGAGTGGGTGGGGGGGGGGGGTATTGTGAAGTGGAGTCGTGCTGCTCCGTGCGAGGGTCCCCAAGCCTGTTCTGAGTCAGAGTTATTTTAACATTGGGTTAATGACACAATACTGCATGTGAATAAATATACACATGTGACACAGCACTATATCATTACTTACATTAAAGGGATACTTCGCCGAAATTAAACCTTGTGATGGTTCTACCATCGTGCATCCGTGCTTCTGTGCCCAGGTCTCAGAGCATACTGTAGTGAAACACCAGAGGAGGGGGTTCCAGACCGTATCATACCTACGTCACTGCCCTAACTCAGTGCATACTGTAGTGGAACACCAGAGGAGGGGGTTCCAGACCGTATCATACCTACGTCACTGCCCTAACTCAGTGCATACTGTAGTGGAACACCAGAGGAGGGGGTTCAGATCGTATCATACCTTCGTCACTGCCCTAACTCAGTGCATACTGTAGTGCAGGGGTCTCAAACTCAATTTGCCTTGGGGCCACTAGAAGCAGAGCCTGGTTGAGGCCGGGCCGCAGCCACAGCGCGTCACATGGACAAACGTTTTTTTGCCATTTCAAGCCTATTTTTTCGCCATTTTCGCCTTCATTTCACTTAAATTTAAGTAGATTCAGACTCACCAATGTGGGATAAAGAGTGTGTGCATAGGTGGTGTTGTGTCGCACAAAAAACAAAAATCTATAATATTTCTATTCCTTTCTATTTCTATTCCTTCCTTCCTTTGATATACCACTGTGCTATCTGTTTCATTCAGTAGCACATAATAGGATTATGATAATAACTATAACTGAACAATATTAAATGAACTATTTACTGGACAATAGAACCTACAAACAATACAAAATAACCGGACCAGCCAACCCATCAACAAAGTGGCTCTGATTTGATTGTGATGGCATGAATTACAACCAATAAGGAAGCAGTAACAAATCTTTACTTTAGCTATCAATTTATATTCCTAACAAAGCCAACTACAGCTTTTTGAACTTATACAGCCACTACAAAGCAGCGCCATAAAATAAATAAAATCAAAAATATAGTTTGTCAGTGTCACTCAAAAACTAGTCTTGCAAACATGACACTAGAGTAGACCATCAGAAGCCCAACTAGCAGCATTGGTTTCCCAATAGTTGTCATGTTTTACACATGCCTAAATAGGCTTTTATTTATTTGCGCTAGCCTCTTTGAAAACTATATCCCAGTTGCGCGACGTCTCATCTTTGCTGGCAATGCTGTCTGCAGTGGTCGCGCAATGGGGCTTTGAAAATAATTCAGCACTTTCGGTTTCTGACCCCACAATGTCGCAACTTTTCTACTAGATGGCTATGATTCTATCCAGCGCAGATGTAAGCCTGCCCTGGAGCAACGACAACACCGTTCACTACGGGCAAGGGGGACACAACAGCTCGTTTTAGGCTACTCACCTTAGCTCAGCGTGCTGCTTTATAAGCCATGCATCCGCCCGTATCGGGCTATAGAAAACGGCTCCGCTGTCATTATTTACCAAACCGAACGCAGTCCTTGGTAAAAAGGCAAAGTTTTCTTTTCCCTACGTGTGTTTGTAAACACGGAGCGGTGGATAGAGAGACGCCATGACAGGATCTCGCCCGTACTGCAGCCAATGGCGTCATTGCATTTCCTCAGATTGACAGTTCAGCGACAGAATGAACTAAACTGCACGGGGGGGAGGGGCGTGTTTCAGGGTGCAGATCCGGTTCCTCTTTGCTATTCTGTGCAAATAGCAAAGCCAGTAGGCGGGCTTTAAACAGGATCTCAGTAATGAGCAGTCAATAGTAACAGACTGTTCTCCCGCAAATGCTTTGGGCTGCCTGGTCGGAATTTGCCGGGGGAACTCGCGGCCGTCGCGGGCCGCATTAATATTAAACGTTCATATTAAGGTGGGGGCCACAAAATATCATCTCGGGGGCCGGAAATGGCCCGCGGGCCGGCAGTTTGAGACCACTGCTGTAGTGGAACACCAGAGGAGGGGGTTCCAGACCGTATCATACCTACGTCACTGCCCTAACTCAGTGCATACTGTAGTGGAACACCAGAGGAGGGGGTTCCAGACCGTATCATACCTACGTCACTGCCCTAACTCAGTGCATACTGTAGTGGAACACCAGAGGAGGGGGTTCCAGACCGTATCATACCTACGTCACTGCCCTAACTCAGCGCATACTGTAGTGGAACACCAGAGGAGGGGGTTCCAGACCGTATCATACCTACGTCACTGCCCTAACTCAGCGCATACTGTAGTGGAACACCAGAGGAGGGGGTTCCAGACCGTATCATACCTACGTCACTGCCCTAACTCAGCGCATACTGTAGTGGAACACCAGAGGAGGGGGTTCCAGACCGTATCATACCTACGTCACTGCCCTAACTCAGTGCATACTGTAGTGGAACACCAGAGGAGGGGGTTCCAGACCGTATCATACCTACGTCACTGCCCTAACTCAGTGCATACTGTAGTGGAACACCAGAGGAGGGGGTTCCAGACCGTATCATACCTACGTCACTGCCCTAACTCAGTGCATACTGTAGTGAAACACCAGAGGAGGGGGTTCCAGACCGTATCATACTGTAGTGGAACACCAGAGGAGGGGGTTCCAGACCGTATCATACCTACGTCACTGCCCTAACTCAGTGCATACTGTAGTGGAACACCAGAGGAGGGGGTTCCAGACCGTATCATACCTACGTCACTGCCCTAACTCAGTGCATACTGTAGTGGAACACCAGAGGAGGGGGTTCCAGACCGTATCATACCTACGTCACTGCCCTAAAGGTGACGTATGATACGTTTCCCAGAGCACTGAACACTAAAGGAGGCAGAGGAGAGCAGCAAGGCACGCACAGAATTATTTTTTTTCACATATTTGGAGGCCGTTGTACAGCATTTAAAGGCATTCCGTACCGCCGAAGCACTCCTTTAACTGTCTGTGACTCAGAACAGGCTGTCCAAACTATCCTTCCTCATACGACTGGAGCTGGACTGAATATGGACAATTTGAAGAGATGTTGCAGTTTCATGGATTTCTACGTCAACGCACGCTTATGCAAACCCTGGTCCGTTCTACTGAGAGTCATGTGATCGTGCTAGCTAATCACAGCTGCCATTTTCAGACTGTCGTTGTTGTCATGCTGCCGACATCGGTCCAATAAAGTCGGTGACAGTCATGTGATCGGGCTAGCCAATCACAATCCTGACAGACAAACAAATTCATGCTCTGGCTAATAATCGTACAAAGCCACGGTCTGTGAGTACCAATAGTCTTTAACACTACAAGCGTCAGACTGAGCACATTATGGGATAGACGTGGGAGAGTGGCAGACTGTCAGCCCTGCCAGTCATTCTTGCAAAACTCACTGGTTAGATTACCAGCTCAGTGGCCTTGTGGTTAGAGTGTCCGCCCTGAGACTGGGAGGTCGGGGTTCGATTCCCCGGCCGGGTCATACCAAAGACTCTAAAAATGGGACCCAATGCCTCCCTGCTTGGCACTCAGCATCAAGGGCTGGATTGGGGGTAAGTCCCTGCGATATACTAGCGTCATGTCCAGGGGGTGTACTTGTACATCAAGCTGCTCACGCTACAGAAACAGGAGATAGGCTCCTGACCTATATGGGCCTCAATGGCTCAGCCGGGCCTCCTGACATCATGGCCTGGCAAGGCTACTTACTTACTTACTTAACTCACTGGTTAGATTAGCAAAGTGATTAGACGTGATTTCTCAAGTCTACTGTAAACCTCATATGATGAATCATATCTCACTTACACCCCCACTTTTTCATACATACAGTCTAGCCATATGGTAGAAGTTTTGAACTCGACTTGACTCTCATTCTCTCTCCCTCCCTCCCTCCCTTCCTCACCCAACAGACTTGCCCGCCCACCAACCTCGCTGAATTTCTCATGCTTCCCTTCCTGGCTGTCTGTTTGTCTGTCTGCATTTCCAGCCTAGACTGCTGCCAGGGACAAGAACGCGATATATGCTTCCTCCTGCCTCCCTGCCCACACGCTGCTCGTGACTGTCTGTGTCTACCTAATGGGAAAAGAAGCAGGCGGCGGGCACAAGCTCAACTAACTCATAGTTGGCAGGAATGTTGTTTTAGGTGTTATTATTAGCATAATTAACTTTCCTTATCCTGATTAGCATTACTTAGCATTATTAGCATTACTGAGCATTATTAGCATTACTGAGCATTATTAGCATTACTTAGCATGATTGGCATTACTTAGCATTATTAGCATTATTAACAATACTTAGCATTAGCATCACTTAGCATTATTAGCCTCACTTACTTAGCATTAGCAATACTTAGCATCACCAGCATTATCAGCATCAAGTAGCATTATTGACATTACTTAGCATTATTAATAATACTTAGCATTAGCATTACTTAGCATTACTTAGCATTATTAACACTACTTTGCAATAGCATAACTTAGCATTATTAGCTTTACGTAGCATTAGTATTAGTTAGCATCATTGGCATAACTTTAGTTATTGAAAAATATCAGCTACTCTGTGGCGCGCTATGAGCTTGTGGCTGATACTAGCTGAGCTCTTGTGGCTATGAGCTTGTATGGCTGATATTTTTGATGCTGAAAATGTGCCGCAAATCTTTAATTTTTCAGTTCAGAACGGGCTAAATGTCTGGTTTACATACTTCGCAACATAGTGGTGGCGCACTATGTTGCTTACTGGAACAACGAACAACCCATACAACCTATACATGACTGGCATATTTGTCACATAAGCCATTCCCTGTATTTCAGCCCACAAAGATTGTTAGAAATATGTCTGGGCGTACTGTGATGTCACACATATCTGATTGGACTGTGATTACAAAGGAACACATTGTAATTGCAAAGCTTTCAGTCCACTGATTCTTCAGGCATAATCAAAAAGTGACATGGGACAGACTGTATGTTCTTGCACATGATGGATTGCATGTTCACACCTGTGTCAAACATTTCAATTAGAACAAGCTCATGGGAGTTGTCGTCCTCGTTGAACCACAGAGCAGCAAAGTAATGGATATGTTTAACTGTAATTTAACTGTTGAGTGTAAAATGATACGGTCCATTTGGTATCATTTTGCACTCTCAAGAGTTACAGATCTATGGGGGTCCATTTGGTTACCAACTATCCATCATTTAGCTGGGGACCACCTGGAATCCTCTCAGGGACCACTGGTGGTCCCCAGACCGCTGGTTGAAAACCACAAATCTTCATGAAGACAGTGACTATAGTAACTAATGTTACTTAACTGACTTGTCATTGTCATACACCATAACATTTTTCATTGAAATACTATTTTTGATCTCTCCTGCTTGAGAGTATCTTCTTCACCAAAATGACTCGGGCAGAAATTAATGTATTTGTGTTGTCACATTTCAGTTTGTTTTCGCTTTCCAACGCGAAATCTATCTTGACAGATTAAACAAACATATGGACGTCTGCGTCTTAGAAGACAACCCCACCACCGCTACTATATGGCATTGAAGGAGAAGGTGGAGGCCAACCCTGCATGCTGAATCACCTACATGCATACTGTTGGCTGCTTGACACCAGGGGCGGATTGGCCATCTGGATTACAGGGAGTTTTCCCGGTGGCACAGGCCTGGCCTGGGCGCCAGGCCCAGGCCAGGCAAACTAGTGTGCTCGCGCTGCTGGAGGCAGTGTTGCCAACTGCCAAGATCCAAAATGCACTAGTGGCACTTCCAAAATGCACTAGAATGCGCTAGATGCTCGCCTGGAACATAGGCTACAGATCAAAATGACCATTAATCTTCTACATTATCTAGTTGTGTAGACTAAGTTGGGCTAATTCACATGATAAATATTTTAACTCTTGAGGGTGTAAAAATGAAACCAAATGGACCCGCAAGGGTCCATTTGGTTTCATTTTTACGCTCTCAAAGAGTTACATCTGGTTAACCAGCTGCCCCTCCCCCCCCCCACCCCTTTGCCAGGGTGGCCTGGCAAAGGCAAAATTGTCCCGGTGGGAAAATATGTGCCAATCTGCCCCTGCTTGACACAAAGTCTACGAAGATGCGAGACCTGGCAGAGGGGAGCTTGTTTAGAGTGCTGCAGTGTTGCCAACTGCCAAAATCCAAAATGCACTAGTTGTACTTCCAAAATGCACTAGAAAGCGCTAGAGCAGTGGGTTTTCAACCATTTTCATACCAGGACCCACTATTTATTCTGCATTGTAGCCACAGAGAAACATTTGTTGTTGAGTTTAGTCTAATTTAGGAAAAAAATGTTGGTCAAGATGGCAATTCTTCTGCATTTTGAAAATGTGTAGACTCTTGGAAATTAGGAAATTTATATGTTTGAATATAATTTAACTCTTGAGAGCGTAAAATGATTTTACGATCTCAAGAGTTATAGATCTATAAGGGTCCATTTGGTTACCAATGGTCCATTCTAGGAAGGAAGGAGGACTCCATCATAGGAGGAAAAATAGTGAAAAACAAGGGTTTTATCTCTGGCGCCTGACAACCAATTTCACCCCAACTCACCAGCAAAAAAGCACCAGATTTTCCGCCAAATGCGCCGAGTTTGCAACACTGGAGTGCCGACCATGCAATTCACACCTGTGGCCTGTTACCAGACAACCGTCACAGCGCGGCCGCGTTCGGCGACGCCGTTTGACGACTATACGTGAAACCAAGGAGCCTGAGATCAAGGTTAAGCCTATAGGAGAAGGCAATGAACTGTTTGAGCCCGTGCTCAAGAGATGGAAGTGGTGGTCTTTCACCTGTGTACACACACACACGCTCAATAACGTGAGGAATATTCTGATTTCAAACCCAAACTATATCCTGCTGCCTTCATATGAGCACACAGAAGAAAAAGCAGCTGCGGCCAGCTAGCGTGTTTGCGCCAAACAAAAACAAACAAACAAACAAGTCCGAGGATTAGTGCACTGTCACCATGTGGTTAACTGTCTGGACTGTTAATCAATCATGAATGGGAAATGTACCATTTGGTTTGCCCCCAGTAAAGCAGCTCATCTGTCCGGTCCACTCAATCTGACATCAATGGTTCAAAATGTTGCTACACCACTACACAAAAATACGATTACCTATATTGTAGTTGTTGGTTGCCATAGAGTATTCTCTCTTGCACGACGGCCAAATGAAAAGGGCGGTGCCGAGTAGAGGTCTTCTATCCGAAAACCGAAATAAAACCGTGCAATATCGCCGATTCCGTTCTGAACTGTTCTGAAAATATTTTCAAATAGATAAACCAGTCGATCCGTGGCATTTTTTTTTTCCGATTCCGAACTGTTCCGGACGCCAAACCCGTCCGAAATGCGTCATGCACGGGCATTCCGAGACCCGACTTTATGAATTAATATAGCTGACGTATTGACCAGTTACCATTTTATTATTAGCACTCAAGAGATGTAAGGGAGAGTTCCTGAGTCCAGACAGAGAGAGTGAGGCTGCAGGCTGCACTCTTATCCACATGAGCGGAGGAGGACGAGGAGGAGGAGGTTTACCTTTTACGCACGCAACTTTGTCATATTAACTTGCATTGAGCTTTCACCTCGTTTAGGCCAACAGTAGGCTACTGTTTTAAGGGTCCGTGATATAATGTAGTCCAGAATTAAACAATCGGGCATGTGTCCGATTCCGACCCTCTCCGAATGACTTTGATAAAACACCGCCGGATCCGACGGGTCTCGGACGAACTCGGATTTTTTTCGGGTACGGACCCCCCCCGTGAAGACCTCTAGTGCCGAGTGACTAATAGAGTGAGTAGCAATGAGGATGCATTAGGCCACATATGTCAAACTCAAGGCCCGGGGGCCAAATCAGGCCCGTGAATGAATTATCTTTGGCCCGCAGGATGATATTGAATTAGTATTGGAACTGGACCTCTGGTATATTGCCCACACCATGATAAGAAATAAATACAACTGTTTTACTTCCTGTTTTACTTCCTCAACTCAGTCTTATTTAGCTTTAACATATTTTGACCTGATTGTAATTTAATTGAGTTTTAGTCCTTTTTTATATTAATGCATATGCAAAACGTATGTGATGGGGAAGAATTATCGGGATAGTATCGCAAGCAAAAAAAGTGATCAGATCGGGAAATATCGGGATCGGCAGATGATCAAACTCAAATGATCGGGATCGGATCGGGACCGAAAAAAATGTGATCGGGACAACCCTACTTACAGTACTTAGGCCCATGGCTTCCCATCAACGACTCCTCTCCATCCAACAGCGTTGGGCCGTCCTTTCCGCCTCACCCCAGCTGATCCCCTGCATCTTCACCTCTGCCTCAGTGTCGTCTCGCCTCCAGGTGTTCTTCAGTCGCCCTGGAGGAAATTGAAGAATACAAACTATGAAAAAAGTAGCAACATGTATTTTTTTCAGCAGTGTCTACTTGCACTGGAAGAATTATGCAGAGAGAACCCTGCATGAGGTGAAAGACATTGGCTGGCAGACAACACAAGTTAGCACTTTTTTTTTCCTTTACCCGGCCCACTGTTTATTCAGAATTTGAGCCATGGACCACCATGTGATGGGATTCTAGCCCCACAGGCCCCAAAACAAAAGATTTATTATGGTTTTGTCCACAATTGATGTGGGAAACCGAACAGTCAAGCATACAGATCAAAATGACCATTCATCTTCTACATTGTAGTTGTGTAGACTTGGGCTAATTCACATGATGAATATTTTAACTCTTGAAAGTGCAAACGTCATTTTTATGCTCTCAAAGACTTACATTTGGTTAACCAACTTTCCATAATTTCCATCATGGGGACCACCTGGAACCCCCTCATAGATAACTGGTGGTCCCTGGACCACTGGTTTAAAACCACTGACTAAAAGCCAAGGCACCTTTTACACTGGCAGCAAAATCGCAATCAGATGTGTGCAGTTAAGGACAAATACGCAATTGTTTGTCCTAACCTGAGTTGGCTCGTCAGCAAAATTAGTACGTGAATCTTATATCAAAATAAATACTAAAATTATTGACAGCACCAAGAATACCATGAAAACCAACAGCATCTGTCCGTAAGTCCATCCGCCCGCCAACCTCGTGACACACCACACACTATAGCATACCTGGGCATTATGCGGCCCGGGGGCCAAATGCGGCCCTTTGGCTGACTCTGACCGGCCCGGGGACCATCAGTGGTCCTTGAGAGAGTTCCAGTTAAATATGGAAAGTTGGTTAACCAGATGTAACTCTTTGAGAGCGTAAAAATGAAACCAAATGGACCCTTGCGGGTCCATTTGGTTTCATGTTTACACTCTCAAGAGTTAAAATATTCATCATCCGAATTAGCCCAAAGTCTACACAATAGGGGAATGTAAAAGAATGGTCATTTTTGATCTATGTTTGCCCGTTTTGCTTGTGAAATCCTGCCTGGAATTGTGAACAAAAGCAAAAATAAATCTTTAGTTTTGCGGTCTGTGGGGCTAAAATGTCATTAAAATGTTGGTCCTCTGTGGCTCAAATACTGAATAAATGCTCAAAATGGTTGGTCTTACTCTTACTTTTATCTTGAAATTAAATTAATATTACACAGACGTTAGTCTTGGCCCTCCACAGTATTTTATGTATCTCATTTGGCCCCATGGGAAAAATAATTGCGCACCCCTGCTCATAGGATCATCAGTCCATCACACCATGTCTGTGGAGAATCTAAAGTTCTCGACCGATCTGAAAATTAATTCTTCTGACGCCGTTCTCGAGCTGCTCGTGGATTTCCCGTTAGATTACGCCCGCCGGTCACGACGACGGCGCGTATCACGACGAAATGTAGATTTCATTCTTTAATCCAACTATTAGTCCGAGCGCATCGCCTGATAATGATCCCGTTGCTGACTTTCATTTGGGACAGAATTTTGTCCCATTCACATCCATTCAATCCAATGCATTCAAACGGCTCCCGGTTTGCCCCCTGAATGTCGTGAGCGCATGGCTGAATCAGCTAGGGCTACACTGCTCTTCCCGACTTGTGATGCAGATGTTTTTGCTCAGATCGTCAGAAGACAGGTCAGCCAAGACAACAGAAACAGCATGACAGAAACAGCAATCCTGTTTAGGAGATCTGAGCTTCAAAATAAGGGTTTTTTACTGATCTCACTGGTTTGAGCCGTGGCAATGGGGAGAAAACAAAGAGGATTCGATCGCGGTAAATGAGTTAAGGGCCTAGTGAGGCCTATAGCTGGGCTATGCCATCACCGTCACAAATGACAGGACGGCTGAAATCCAAAATCCAAATCCTCCTCCATTTTATTGCAAGCACATTGGCAAAAACATCGGTGTGAGGATGGAGGGCGGTAGGTAGTGTTGTTGATCAATATGTTTGTGCATTTTGATTGGTAGGTTTGGGAGCCGGGGGCCTTGCACAGCGCACTGCGGAATCGATCAATCTGCTGCCCGAGAGCGTGGGCAGGGTTCAAGTGCCCAGTGGACTGTGTGTGTGTGTGTGTGTGTGTGTGTGTGTGTGTGTGTGTGTGTGTGTGTGTGTGTGTGTGTGTGTGTGTGCGTGTGTGTGTGTGTGTGTGTGTGTGTGTGTGTGTGTGCGCGCGCGCGCACGTCGGGGGCGGATGTAACATTTCCCAATTGGGGGGCAGGAGAAAATGGTATGGGGGCGGCACCCATACCATTTTTGGTTACAGGACTTTTATTAGGCAATTAATAATCAATAATAACATCAGTTGTTGTAGTTACAGACACGCAGCATGCATAAAGCTAAAGGTCTGACTCTGAGAATTTTCTGTTTTATTTTTTTATTTTATATTTTTTTATTAGCCCACGATTTTGTAACCCATTTTTCACCCAGTGCCAATTCCTAATGTGATCCTGGGCTCTACACACCCTCCGCCAACCTGGGGAGGCAGCAGACTGGTCACATGCTTCCTTCAATGCATGAGGAGTCCAAGCTGCCTTCTTTTCACCTGACAGGGGGGAGTTTCCCTGGTTGGACGTAGCGCATCGTGGAAGGAACACGTTATTCCAATCAGTTCCAGTCCCCTCCATCAGGCGCCCCGGCTGGCCAGGGGGAGGCAGTTTAGAGACCAGGATTACTGCATGTTTTTGTGAGGGTATCTACCCTAGGGGACACAGGGAGAACATGCAAACTCCACACAGAAAGGCCCTTTCACCAACCCCGCCTCGGGTATGGGCACTGATGACGCAGAGGAGCAGACACGCCGCCAGCACCCACAGCAGCGCCCCATATCGGGAATCGAACCCAGGACCTTCTAGCTGTGAGGCGACAGCACTAACCACTGTGCCCCTAGAATCTTTTGTTTTCAATGATGAAATGCTGTTGGTTTAGTGGTGCCACGACTGTAGTTGGTAGCAGTAGTAGTGTTTCAAATCATTTTAACTATAGGCACTTTAATTTGACATATCTTGGGTTGTTTTGCATATGCCAACATGTTTGGGGCAGACTGGGCATTTAGGGGGCATTGCCCCCTCATGCCCATGCCTAGATCCACCCCTGGTGTGCGTGCATGCGTGCCTTCCGTGCCGTATCTGTGGATTAAGGAAGGCCTGAACTTGAAAGAGGAAAGGACAAAGCAGTCAATAACGCCACTGATTAATGATAATGGCATGCAGGCCGGGGGATAATCTTTTAAAGCTCTTTTTAACTAAGGACCAATTGACTGAGAAAAAGGAAGAAAACGGAAAAGAAAAAAGAAAGGAAAAAAAACACAGGATTGTGGGTTTTACCGGCATAAATGTTTGCTTTTAACTCCGCAAATGTCAGGAGTGTGATATGTCTTGTCTGTTGCTTCTCCGTTACAAACTCGGCATCATCATCAAACGCGTCCAGTGAATGCATTTAATTGTCTGATGCTTATAGTTGTATGTACACATCGGCTCGCGGCGCGCGGGGGAATGATTTATCGACTTTCACGGTACACACACATTTCCCTTTCTCCCGAAGGGGCGCCGCCGGCTCTATTTTTCGTTCTCGCGTCGTCGTGAGAAATGTGTTCACGCGTGCATAAACGCATCCGCTTGCAACGTACGCTCCCTCGGGTGAATGCAGATATTCTCCTCCGTTTCCTTATCAGGGGCGGATCTAGGCATGGGGGGGGGCAATGTCCCCCTAAATGCCCAGACTGCCCGATGCACCAAACACGACGGCATGCAAAACAACCCAAGATATTTCAAATTAAAGTGCCTATATTTAAAATTATTTCAAACACTACTACTGCTACTAACTAACTACAGCTGTGTCACCACTAACCCAACAGCATTTCATCATTGAAAACAGAAAACTCTCTGAGTCAGACCTTTAGCTTTATGCATGCTGCGTGTCTGTTGCAACTTCAACAACAACTGATGTTATTCTTGATGCTTTACTTGACTAATAAAAGTCCCGTAACAGAAAACCGTATGGGTGCGACTTCATGAAGTGCCCCCATACCATTTCTCTCCCCCCCCCATTTGGAAATGTTGCATCCGCCCCTGTTCCGTATACCCTCGTCCTCTCCCTCTCTCCTCTCGCCTACCCACATCGTCGTCCCCCTCCCCAAGAATAGCATCGCAGCCATCTGTGCATCCATTGTCGCAATTTGCCGTCACCTTGACAGTAAATATCTTCATAAAAGCCTCGGCTTATTACGGCGGCGAATATCCGCCTGCCCTCCTCCTAGCCGTCTGCCCCCCCCCCTATAAACCATTTTGTACTGTACTGTACTTCCCTAGTCAAAAAAAATCCTATAGGATTCCTCCTATCAGATTTCGGAACGAATCCTCTTGGATTTCCAATAGGAATCAAAATTAAAGGATTCCAAATAGGATTCCTAATAGATCTTATTGGATTCCTATTGGTAATGCGGTTTTGTTCCAAAATCATAGGACTTTTCTATTGGAATTCTATAGGATTTTTTGACTAGGGTTGTGGTGTTTCAAAGGTATAGTAAGTGATTCGGGTGATTTGGGAAACCCTCCGGTCCCCCCTGGGGGCGTGACATGCACACTCCACAGTGAGGGGAAGTACAACATGCCAACAACACATACTGTACATTACACCAAGGCCCACCCACCTCCACTCGATCCTGAATGGAGGAAGGCCTCCCTCTCATTCTGATTGGACGAAGGCTTTTCTCCCAAAGCCCAAACTGAAACTAGGGTTTTTTGACCCCTCAGGGGCTCACTGTGGTACAGGGAGAAACTCCTTATATGGTCACCACACTCTACGGTAGTGGGGATTAGCCAAAGAAGAAGAAAAAAATAACAATATTCGAATTAAGTGAAATCACTTACTATACCTTTAACTTTCATTGAAAAATATCAGGTGTTCACGCCTCATAGCACGCCACGGTGAGCCGTGAACACCTGCTATTTTGGGGGGAAAATTGTGAGATTGCCGCACAAATCTTTCAATACCGTAGAATACCAAATAATAGCCCTTACTCAAACAACCGCCCACTACCAAATAACAGCCCCAGTACTTTATAAGTGCCCGGGGTCCGAATAGTAGCCCGGGCTACTATTTGGTATTTTACGGTATGTTCTTTCAGAACATAACGTTTTTGAAGAGGGTCGGAATGGGATAATC
>CM076987.1:40278610-40386110 GCA_039105355.1 Benthosema pterotum
TATAAATGCACATTTATATACAGCCTTTTTTTAAGAAATGTAACAGAGTAAAAGTACAAATCCTTGGCTTGGAAATATACTTGAGAGTAAAAGTATCAAAAAATATAATGCTCAAGTAAAGTACAGATCCTCAGAATCTGTACTCAAGTACACTACTTAAGTAAATCGACTTGAGTAATGTCCACCCCACTGGTTTTGAGTGCATGTGCGTTTGCTTCTGCGATCGAATGTCCACGTGTAAATATTAGCTGAGTCCCGATCGATACGCGAGAGCAAAGAAAGGCTTTAGGGCTTTAAGCACATTAACTCTCAACACACCAACACTCCATGCTCTCATCAGCTCCGCCAAAGCGCTGTCCAGTCCACACTCCAGGCCCGGCTTTTATTAGACTTCATTGACGACATCTTGAGTTTCACTATCCTGTAATGTGTCGGCTAGTCGTTTTTCAGGCTAACGTCAAGGCTAAAAACTATAAATCTGTATAATATATATATATACACACACACACACACACACACACACACACATACATACATACATATATATATATATATATATATATATATATATATATATATTGTATTAAGACTAAACTACCAAGACTAAGACTAAATCATTTTTGACATTTCGTCGACTAAGACTAGACTAAAAAAAAAGGAATTTCAGAAGACTAAATGGGACTAAATGACTAAATATGTCTTATTGAAATGACTAAGGCTAAATCAGAAAATCCAAAATCAGAAAAAAAAACAAAATACAACACTTTTCAGCAAGTTCTTTAGCTTTGCTCTTTGTCGATCGATTAATTGGTTCGTCAACTAAGCCCAGCCTTCAACTATCAACCAATCTACATCGATACCCCAGATTTGTCATAATTCCAAGTAATGGTTGCTTTTTTTATTATTATTATTATTATTTTTTTTTTTAAATCTTGGAATACCTCAATGACACACCCCAACTCCAAAATCAAAATGACTGGTGTCGACAAAAACAACATCAGGTGTACTTGGGATGTTGGCAAATTCATCACATTCACAGCTAAACCAAAGCGGTAACACTCTTGAATGTTTACACAGTCCATTGCTGCACTAGACGGTGCATACATTATTTCCGCACTGCATCAGACACAAGGTCAACAATACGGCCGTGGAAAGCAATATACATTTTTGTATACATGACTACATCCATTTGTTATTTGCGATAGATTCTAGGAGTGGTCAGGGGCGGATGTAACATTTCTCAATTGGGGGGGCAGGAGAAAATGGTACACCATTGGTATGGTATGGTATACCATACCATTTTTAGTTACAGGACTTATTAGGCAAGTAAAGTATCAATAATAACATCAGTTGTTGTTGAAGTTGCAAGAGACTGTTTTCAATGATGAAATGCTGTTGGTTTAGTGGTGACACAACTGCAGTTAGTTAGTAGCAGTAGTAGCGTTTCAAATCATTTGAAATATAAGCGCTTTAATATGAATTATTGTGGGTTGTTCTGCATGCCATCATGTTTGGTGGGGCAGTCTGGGCATTTAGGGGGGCATTGCCCCCCCATGCCCATGCCTAGATCCACTCCTGGGAGTGGTTCAGAATCCCGCTGGTTCATACAGAGTGCAGTGTGGGTGTCTTAGTTGGTAACACTTGCAGTCTTGCCTTGACGGTAAATTTTAGAACATCCTCACCATTGATCAGCTCAATCAACACAGCCCACTTTCCCCTGAAGTCCACGTGGTGTGGACGCACACACACACACGGCTAATTTGAAAATTGGATTACTCCTTGTACCACTCTCTCTCTCTCTCTCTCTCTCTCTCTCTCTCTCTCTCTCTCTCTCTCTCTCTCTCTCTCTCTCTCTCTCTCTCTCTCTCTCTCTCTCTCTCTCTCTCTCTCTCTCTCTCTCTCTCTCTCTCTCTCTCTCTCTCTCTCTCTCTCTCTCTCTCTCTCTCTCTCTCTCTCTCTCTCTCTCTCTCTCTCTCTCTCTCTCTCTCTCTCTCTCTCTCCCTCCCTCCCTCCCTCCCTCCCTCCCTCCCTCTCTCCACCTAACCCCAAAAGTCCCCTAATTTCCGTCACGCTAATTAGGGACGACAGACATGGCTAATTATGCACGGATCTTCTGCATCTGACTAATTATGATTCCCCCATTAGCCCCGCCGATAATGCTCATTAGATTAACCCTTTCTGTAGTCTATATATGAAAAATATCAAATCTACAAGCAAAATATCAAATCTACAAGCTCACAGCGTGCCACTTGGTGGCACAAGAGTTTGAATACATTATTTCAGAAGCAAACATTTTAACTCAAATCTTTTTTCTGTGGGATCCCTACAACATGGGGGTCCTCCGCAGCTAAATATAGATAATTCTGGTGGTCCTTGGCATGAAATATGTTGAGCATCACTGACACAGGAACACACATTTTTCCGAAAAACTATAAATACTAGACTCTAGTGTCAGAAACTAGAATTTAGCATTGAAAACTAGAATCTAGAGCCACAGACTAATGCCACAAACATGAATCTAGTGTAACAAACTAGAATATAGTGCCATAAACTAGAATATAGTGCCACAAACTAGAATATAGTGCCACAAACTAGAATCTATTGCCTAGTGCCACAAACTAGAATCTGGTGCGATAAACTAAAATATATTGCCACAAACTAGAATCTAGTGCCACCAACTAGAATCTAGTGCCACAAACTAGAATCTAGTGCCACAAACTAGAATCTAGAGCCACAAACTAGAATCTAGTGCCACAAACTAGAATCTAGTGCCACAAACTAGAATCTAGTGCCACAAACTAGAATCTAGTGCCACAAACTAGAATCTAGAGCCACAAACTAGAATATAGTGCCACAAACTAGAATATAGTGCCACAAACTAGAATCTAGTGCCACAAGCTAGAATCTAGTGCCACAAACTAGAATCTAGTGCCACAAACTAGAATCTAGTGCCACAAACTAGAATATAGTGCAACAAACTAGAATATAGTGCAACAAACTAGAATATAGTGCCACAAACTAGAATCTGGTGCCACAAACTACAATGGAGAATCTACTGTCAGAAACTAGAATCTAGTTAGGAGAAAATGGGTTAACTTTTGCGCAGGAATGAAATAGGAAATAATGAGCTGGCGGACAGAGGAGGGCACTTTTCTTTTTTAACCAGAGGATTTGTTGGGTAGAGGGTGTACGGTCAGTGACGGGGGACGGGGGGTAGCTGTGGCAGTGGGGAGCTGACCGCAGTGACACTGGGCAGCATGGGGGAAGGTGATTGGACTGAACAAGTGACCCGCAGGGCCGTGCAGAGAGCAGACAGCCTCGATAGGAGTTTCTGACACCAGATTATACAGTAGTTCCTGACACCAGATTATAGCTGCAGCAACATTCTAGATTTTGACGCTAGATTCCATGGTAGTTTTCCGAACACTAGATTCTACTTTTTGACACTAGAGTCTATAGTTTCTGACCCTAGAATCGAGTTTTTGACACAAGATTCTATAGTTTTTGACACTATATTCTATTTTTTTTTTTCTGAAAAATCTGTGTTCCTGTGTCAGTGATGCTAACATATTTCATGCCAAGGACCACCAGAATTATCCATATTTGGCTGCAGACCCCCATCTGAAACATGTTGTTCTAGGGATACCCCAGATGCAAAATTTTGAGTTAAAAATGTTTGCTTCCAAAATAACACATTCAGAGATTTGCAGCACATTTTCACATTTTTTTCAAAAATAGCAGAACAACAAGCTCATGTCGCGCCACTCGGTGGCGCGACATGAGCTTGTTGATCTGCTATTTTTCAACAGATAAAACACCAAAACGCGTTCAGGATACAAAGGGTTAAACACACCAGGTAATGGGGTTATGCCACCACGTGTATTTTTAGTACTTTGTAATGCGTTCGGTTCACGGTCGTGGACCGTCCCTCGAAGTACTCCGATTGGTTGGTACCCGAGTTAGGTATAGGTGTTATCTCCTGGAGTTGTTGGAGGTACTTGCCCTTTGCTCACGCACAAGTAGGCCATGGACTACTGAGTGGACTCTACTCCAGTTTTGGTTCGAGTGGCGACGTATAGGCAGGCTTTTGTTTTGTGTTAAAGTGGAACTCCACCCATTTTCAACATTTTACAACATTTTATGTCATTGATGTACCTTAGAGATGTTGGGTAGACATGACAAAAAAAAGTTTCCCCATTCTGTGTTCCTAAGAAATGGAGGTCTGAAGAAAACCACTAACATGGTGAAACATCTTGATGACATCATCAAGATGCATTTTCACCATGTTAATGGATTTCTTTAGATGCTTCTTTTTTTCTATGAGTCACTCCACTGTAATGGGTTCAAAAGTGGACGCGTAATTACAATACTTAAAGCTAGTCAACGTCACTCACTCACTTTGCTGTACTTCTTCAGTCTTCAGAATTCTGATCCACCCACAGTTCCTGTTTTATTTCCATCAAGTCCCCTTAATTCACGTCTAAAATCACTTTTTCTAAACCATGGGTTTTCATTCAACATTTGGTCCGGGACCACCAGTGGTCCCCAGGCGAAATGATGCAAAGTTGGTTAACCAGATGAGACTCTTTGAGAGCGTAAACATGAAGCCAAATGGACCCTATTCACCATCTGGATCAGCCCAAAGTTAGACAGCTAGCGAATGTAGAAGATGAATGGTCATTTTGATCTGTATGTTTGACTGTTTTGTTTCCTCTGAAATCCAGCCTGGAATTGTGGACAAAATCAAAATCAATCTTTAGTTGTGGGTCGGTGGGGCTAAAGCATCATCACATGGTGGTCCGTGGCTCAAATTCTGAATAAATAGTGGTATGAAAAGGGTTGAACGTATTTCCCATACAGTCTGCCACTGTCTTGCTACCGTTTTCTCCCTCTTTTTTCTCTTTTCTGCACTTTCGGTATCAATGTATTCCTCAACGATTCTGGAGAATGATACTTCTTAAGCTTGTGATTTTTTTTTCTCCTTCACATGTACTTTAAAAATGTGTTAAAGAGGAATTCCACCTATTTTCAAAATTTTCATGAGAGGATACAAATGTGAACCAAAAGGACCCTAGCGGGTCCATTTGGTTCCATTTGTACCCTCTCAGGAAATAGGGTTCTGAAAGAAAAATCATTAACATGGTGAAATACATCTTGATGTCATCAAATGTACAGTATTTCACCGTGTTAGTGATTTTTTCAGTCCTCCATTTTTAAGAAATACTGAATTGGGGGAAACTTTTTTATCATGTCCACACAACATCTTTAAAAAGGTACAGTTCCCCTTTAATGACTTTTAAATAAAAAATATATACCCTATTGGCCTGAATATAAGACCATGTTTTTTTTCCCCCCAATGGTAACCCTAAAAAATTGAGTCGTCTTATATTTGGGGGCTATACTATTTGCATACTATCTGCATTCAATGTTCTTTTTCTGTAAATGAGACTTGAAAAGTGGGGGTCGTCTTTTAACCGAGCCGTCTTATATTCAGGACAATACGGTATATATATATATTTTGCGAGTGAAACAAACAAATCACACGCGCACTCTCAACGCACAGATCCACACAAGCCTGCGCTCCACACAGACAGACAACGAACAGAAACACTGAACCTTGAGCGGTGGCATTCAGCGGTGCATGATGGGTTGACAGGCCGTCACAATGGAGTCCATATGGGAGCTGGGCTGACAGCATTTCAGGCTCTCTGAATGGAAGCACAATGAACACAACTCCACTGAAGACGGCACCATTTAAACCACCTTAAGCAGCTACGCCTTTAGGTGTTATGTCATTAGCATTACTTAACAGGATTATCATTACTTATTTAACCTTTATAGAGCTGCGCAGTGACGTCACCGCCCCTGTTCCGGAAGTCTTTTCCCAATTCATTTTTCTCATAGACTTTTCGAAAATAATTTATATCAAGACGATTACGCCGCGGCCAAAGCCAACTCGAGTCGTGATGAATCATGATGACACACACAAACTTTTGGGACAATAAAATAATTTCTAAGATGAAAAACGAAACAAAAAGTCTTGTATCATGCCGTTTTCTACTTCTTCCCAATTATATATTATATGACGATATTGTGTTTGTTGTCATGATTTGTCACGACCTGAGTTGGCTTTGGCCGCGGCGTAATCGTCTTGATATAAATTATTTTCGAAAAGTCTATGAGAAAAATGAATGGGAAAAAGACTTCCGGAACAGGGGCGGTGACGTCACTGCGCAGCTCTATTAGCCTTGCTTAGCATCAACAATGCGTAGCATTACCAGCATTACTTAGCATTACTTAGCATTATTATTAATTAGCATTGTTAGCCTAACTTACTTAGCAGTACCAACGCTTTAATTACTCGGCATAATTAGCATAATTAGCATTACTAAGCATTATCGGCATTACTTACTTAGCATTATTAGCATTACGTAGCATTGTTATCATTATCAACAATACGTAACATTAGCTTTACTCAACATTATTAGTCTTGCTTAGCATTAATACGTAGCATTACCAGCATTACTTAGAATTATTTGCATTACTATAGCATCATTAGCATTATTAATAATACTTAACATTAATTAACATTATTAGCCTTACTTAGCAGTAGCAATACTTAGCATTACCCGCATGACTTACTGTACTGTACGTATTAATAAACAATGCTAAGTATTAATAATACTTAGCATTGTTAGCCTTATTAACAATACTTAGCATTAGCATTACTGGTCATTATTAGCATTAGTTATTGAAAAATCTCAGAGCTTGTAGGTCTGATATTTTTGGAAAATGTGGTGCAAATCTTTGAATCATCTTTCGGTTCAGAATGCATTAACCGTGGATGTTTGCCGTGTCCTCTCTCTCCCTCTCTCTCTATAGCGTTATAAGCAGAGGCAGAAAAGACGGCGGAGGTGTAATCGTCCCCCACCCCCCAGGGCCAGCCTGTTGTGACTGACTGACACAACACGCGGTATAGTCGCAGATACGTTCGCTACACCGCTGTCGCTCTATCACAATCACTTGCAGCACTGCTGTGTGCGTGGATTAAACCCCCCACCCAAAAAAAACAACATCACGCTGAAAACGGCCTTGTGTTGCAATTTGTGAAACTGTGCTCGAAGCACCTCCGACACACTACACATTCCAAGTAACAAAACGAGTAAAAATGACGACGTTCTAGTGTTGTTCCTGTAGTTCTACGCTGGCGACCAGGCGAAGAAATCTTCAGCTTTTATTGAACATGCATTAAGGTGGCATGGAAGGTGCTCCTAAACACAATAATTCTTTAGACTAGGACCTTACCCGTTGAAAATATATGAACACCAAATTGTGGTTGTGGTTAATGTAATTTATTTAATATCAATTACAATAATGTATTAAGTAAGTATTTTAAGTAGTATTGTAAGTATTTTGATGAAGTAGGCCTACTCCTTTTATAATAATGATGATAAGTTATTTATATAGCACAAAGTGCTGTACAATAAATAAAATACAACTATAATTACAAATGTATGTAGTAAGTAATGTAAGTGGTTATAAACAGGGGTGTATTGGAGGGGGGACGCGGGGGGACGGTGTCCCCCCACTTCTCACATCTAGAATATTTTTGGGGCAAAAGTAGGCCTATGTTTTTTGTCTTGTCATTTACTTTTATGGATACAATTAGGCACTGTAAACAATCTTTCTCAATATGCTATAGGCCTAGCCTGATTGTCAGACTCTGAGCCATGGCTCAAGAGTCTGACATTGGCCCCATTGTAACCGATTTACAAGGAGGCGGGCCCTTGATTTTCCCTCGACCAATCACTGGAGACGTTGTTTGCAGTCGACAACAACAGTTAACTAGCAGTTAACTAGCAGTCAACTAGCAGTGACTAGCAGTGCAGTTGGCGTCGGACATTTTCACTATTTATAACTAAATGCAGTATTAAAGAATGAAACTCTATTTACAATGAAACTCTATTTACAATGAAACTCTAGTTGCAATGAAACTCTAGTTACAATGAAACTGAATGGATGTGTTCTGTTTTTTTTTATGGGAAACTGTTCTGTTGTGGCAGTTAGATGATCCTCGGTGTTGATTGGCTATTTTTTTAGACCCGCCTCCAACTCCAGCTCATTGGCCGAGCCGTTTTTCCGGACGAGATAAATCGAAACTCTTCATCACAACACCAGACCACAGAACCCAGCAGAGTGGGCGGGGCCTGTGGGCTGAACCCAGGCTACTATAGGCCTACTTCACCATGTTAATGAGTTTCCTTTTTTCTGAGAGTGTACAAATGATTTTCTACACTCTCAGGGAAAAAAATGAAAATGGGTGGAATTCCCCTTTAAGAGGCGTCCCCCCACTTCAAAAAGTACCACTACAACACTGGTTATATAATCTTGTTGCATTAAAGTAGGTGTTTGTGTGGACATCATGAAACCACTGGTTTAGAAAGTGGAGAGTGGTGAGTGTGTGCACACACACACACACACACACACACACACACACACACACACACACACACACACACACACACACACACACACACACACACACACACACACACACACACACACACACACACAGTAAGTAGCAGTGAACTCGGCTGCAGCTTGTAAGGGTTGCTGGTGGAGCAAAGTTGGACATCGTTTTTTTTTTTCTTGCCATGATGCGAGTAAAAGTTGACGGTGACAATAATATCTCCAGTTCGAACGCATGTTCAGTTCGGACAGTTCCCATGAAGCCTGGATCTGTATATACAGTAAAGTGGGTATCTGCAGTGTTGGGACATGTGCACTACGTAACTCAATATATTACATAATATATTACCAAAATGCAGTAACTTGTAATATAAATATATTACTTAACTAAAACAATCTAATATATTATACTTTTCTTTCTGCATTACTGCATTACTTTCAATATTACTTTCTGTCAATCTGTCTCGTTGAAAATGTTCTTGTGAAATTTTCTTGACAACTGCAGAAGTTAAATAATTACTTATTTTCTATAATTTGTCATCAAATTATTTATTCAGGAGGACGTTTTTTCATATTTAATTATATATTTTGCACAACATGTTTCTTTCAAGTAATATGTAATAGTAATATTAATATATTACACTTGCTCAGACAGTAATATTGTAATACAATATATTGCTTTAAAATGAAGGTAATAAGTAATAAGTAATACATTAACAAGGTATAGTAATATTCCCAACACTATCTGTCGCTCCTTCACATAGCATAAATCCAGTGCCTCCGTCCTGCTGCTCCAACATCGTGTTGAGTAAAGTGTATCAGAATTATATTCTGTGCCGATAGAACGGGTGAATTAACGTTCCAGCCCGCAGCCTGAGCCAGTATGCCGTGCCATCCGTTAAATCAAAACTATAAATACATACAGAGATGCAACGATATGTCCCAAAGTTTAGCGAAAGCTGTTGCAGGTTGGATAACATGGAGGAAATGAGGGTGGCCCGTGTGCACTGCGCATGCCACAGTATAGCCAGCACAAAATTGTATGGGTCACCATTTGTTCCGGTGCTGGTGTAGCAGTGGAAATATGGCAGTGGGGTAACAGCGATAACGGTGGCCTGTGATTTGTGTAACGTTAGGGGGCCCGTCGGACTTTCCCATATAAACGTAATGGGGAAATTTACACGCACAAATAAATTCATTATTAATCAAGGACGTATTAATTTGAAATAAGGGCTTTGTCAGTCTCTTCCTAATGTTATGTTCAATGAGCATGTGAAAACTCAGAATGATTGCTGTAGTCATTGAGGACTTATGCATGTTTCAGACAGACATTCAGACAGACAGACATTCAGACAGACATTTGCTTAGTTATAGTATAGATAAGCCCCGCCCTCTTGTCCATCCTAGGACACTTTCCAGCCAGGCTCATTCATTCCAATGCAAATATCATGGACTTTACATGATAAATACTGGTTCGTTTCTGGAACCAGACCTTCAAAATCTCTTCCAAATCCATCAACAAGGCATGCCCTGTGCAGTGGAAAAATATGTCTGACATTTATTTATTTATTTTTAAACAACGTTTTATCATATAGGAAAGCCATTGGTGGAGAGGTTTGTCTATCACGTTACGGTTAGCTGTGATTGAACCTAGCAGTTTGGTGAGGGGCGTACGGAAAGGTCTATTGAACGCATTAAATGTTCTAGTCCAGTGGTTTTCAACCTTTTTGATGCCAGGGACCACTATTTTTTCAGAATTTGAGCCCCGGACCACCACTTGAGGACATTTTAGCTCCACAGACGCCAAAACTAAAGATTTATTTTGCTTTTGTCAATCTTCTAGTTATGTAGACTTGGGCTAATTCAGATGATGAATATTTTGACTCTTGAGTGTAAAAATGAAACCAAATGGACCCGCCAGGGTCCATTTGGTTTCATTTTTACGTTCTCAAGAGTTACATCTGGTTAACCAACTTAGCTGGGGACCACCTGGAACCCTCTCAGGGACCACCCCTGGTGGTCCCCGGACCACCTGTTGAAAACCCCTGTTCTAGTCTGAAAACCGGTCAACTGCCTCTGTAGTGGTCATTTTGATCTGTATGTTTGCCTGTTTTGTTTCCCAAATCCATATCCACATATGGATTTGGGACCGAAAACCAAAAAAAAAAAGATTTAATTTTGGGGTCTGAAATGGGGCTAAAATGTCATCAAATGGTGGTCCATGGCTCAAATGCTGAATAAAAAGTGGGCCCTGGTATCAAAAGCTGAAGATGGTATGGTATCAAAGGTTAAAACCGCTGCTCTAGAAAATGTCAGTGTAGTCTAGTAAGCATAGATTGCATTGCTATTATTATCCCCCTTTAAAAGCCTCCTCCCCCTGCTCCCCCTATTTGAAACATTACATGTGGAGTTATTATACTCCATATATATAATACGGTTGTTCATTCATATGAGTGGGGCAACAAAAGCAATTACGCTTAGCGCGCCCAAGTGGCCTGCAGTGCCTGTGTGTGTGTGCGTGTGTGTGTGTGTGTGAGAGAGTGAGAGTGTGTGTGAGAGAAGACTATGTGTCAGGGCCGGATCTAGAGGGCGGCAGGGGTGGGCACCCTTAATGTGCATCCTGCCCACCCAATGAAGAATAATAGTGGTTTTCCTCAGTGGTCCGGGGGCCACCAGTGGTTGAGAGAGGTCCAAGTGGTCCCCGGATAAATGGTTGAAAGTTGATTAACCAGATATAACTCTTTGAGAGCGTAAAAATGAAACCAAATGGACCCTTGTGGGTCCATTTGGTTTCATTTTTACACACTCAAGAGTTAAAATATTCATCATCTGAATTAGCCCAAGTCTACACAACTAGAGAATGTAGAAGATTAAATGGTCAATTTGAGCAGTTTTTGTTTCCGAAATCCAGCCTGGAATTATGTCAAAACTAAGCAAAAGAAATCTTTAAGTTTTGGGGTCTGTGGGGCTAAAATGTCCTGAAATGCTGGTCCGTGGCTCAATTAACTGCCGAATAAACAGTGGGCCCTGGTGTCAAAAAGACTGAAAACCACTGCTTCATATGGAGTTGCCCATACACCCTGCCATTCTTCCAGCCCACCCTAGTAGGGCTGGCTAAATCCGGCCCCCATGCTATGTGAGTGTGTGTACTGTATATACAGCGCTTGGTGCCTTTGGACATATTTACTCTGTGTGCGTCGACGGTCCCATTCCAGTCGTTGCCGGCGGTCTGTCTCATAACCCTCTCTGTACTCAACGCGTTTTGGTGTTCACTTTAGCTATTGAAAAATATCAGATCTACAAGCTCATATGAGCTCGTAGATCTGATTTATTTTTTATTTTTTTTTAATTGTGAAAATTATGCACAAATCTAAGAATGTATTCGATTACCTGATTGTAGTTTGACACTAGATTCTAGTTTCTGACAGATTCTATTTTTTTTTTTTCTGAAAAAAATATGTTCCTGTTGTCAGTGATACTCAACGTATTTCATGCCAACGACCGCCAGAATTATCTATATTTGGCTGAGGACCCTCCCCATCTGAAAACATGTTCTTCTAGGGATCCCCCAGAAGCAACAATTTTAGTTCAAAAATATTTGCTTCCGAAAGAATATGTATTCAAAGATTTGCATCACATGTTCACAATTTTTCAAAAATATCAGAGCTACAAGCTCGCAGCGCGCCACTCGGTGGCGCGCTGCGAGCTTGTAGGTCTGATATTTTTCAGTAGCTGAAGTGTAACGTAATGCTTTTGAACACCAAAACGCGTTCAGTTACAGAAAAGGGATAAACAATAAATAGCTGACAGTTAGGAGATGACATGGCCGTCTGTGTTGCTGGAGATGGAATCCCCATAGGAGGCATCAAGCAGAGCTAATCCTCTGTATGAGAGGCTTTTTACTGCCACAATCACCTCACGCAGCGCTTCTCAAAGAAGTGGGGGTCTTCACGGGGACCCCCCCCCAGGGGAGATCCTCCACCACACATTGAATTAGTAAAAGGGGGGAGGAAAAAAGAAAAATGTCAATTCGGGTCAATTTGGTTCCATCGTGCGGTGCTCAGAGCTATGTGTGTAACATAAGAAGCACACGTTGGGCAAACGGGGTCGAGTGAAACCATAGCAACAATTCGGTGTGTGTGTGTGTGTGTGTGTGTGTGTGTGTGTGTGTGTGTGTGTGTGTGTGTGTGTGTGTGTGTGTGAGTGCGTGTGTGTGTGTGTGAGTGCGTGTGTGTGTGTGTGTGTGTGTGCGCGTGTGCGCGCCCTGACAAGACTAGGGATTTGAATCCATTGCTGTGCGTCCGGCCAGTGTTGATTTCATCGACTGAATCTGTGACGAAAAATATTCGTTGGTGACCCATTTTCACTGGCAGAACTAAAAGGAAACTACATGAAAACGAATAAGATACGGAGAGTAAAACTAAGACCAAGTGTGGAAAATTTTGTCAAGAAATACAAGGTTATAGGAATGAAACCGCAGCGCACAGGGGCCGCAGAACCGCAACCTCATCCGCATACAATCATAGATATACTGTATAGAGCTGCGCAGTGACGTCACCGCCCCTGTTCCGGAAGTCTTTTCCCAATTCATTTTTCTCATAGACTTTTCGAAAATAATTTATATCAAGACGATTACGCCGCGGCCAAAGCCAACTCGAGTCGTGACGAATCATGATGACACACACAAACTTTTGGGACAATAAAATAATTTCTAAGATGAAAAACGAAACTAAAAGTCTTGTATCATGCCGTTTTCTACTTCTTCCCAATTATATATTATATGACGATATTGTGTTTGTTGTCATGATTTGTCACGACCTGAGTTGGCTTTGGCCGCGGCGTAATCGTCTTGATATAAATTATTTTCGAAAAGTCTATGAGAAAAATGAATTGGGAAAAGACTTCCGGAACAGGGGCGGTGACGTCACTGCGCAGCTCTATATAGAAGGCTAGATGGCTTGAGGCGGAGCCTCTGACGTCGTTCGCGGCGGCCATCTTACCAGAGGACTCAATACACTATGCTCTATGGCAGCCCAAACAAAAACAGCTAGAACTCGCTCAAAACTTGACGGATTTACAAACGGATTGCTTTCTTATGAACGTGGCTATGATTTTTGCTAAATTTTATTTTTTTTTTGATAACAGCTCATATGTATGCGGACGTCTCTGACGTTTACAACAAACCAATCCGTTTGAAAATGGGTTGAAAAAGAAGGGTTGTTTCTATTTGTTCCAGTACATATGTCATGTCTTTCCTTCAATAAAAACTATGTTAAAAATGAAAAATAAGAGTTACAGTCATTTAAAAAGCATATGCTCATAGACACAATGTTATGCTATACTCTGGCAAGATGGCCGACACTAGCCTCTGGGGAACCACAACCATTATAAAGAGATCCCATATAGTAGCTAGGCGGAAAAATGGTGTTTTCAATGCACGATAGTTCAGTTGGTGATAGAAGCATGACATTTGGCACAGATGATCTTCATATGACCCTAAACAATAATCAACCTCGGGCCACCTCGGGCCGCAAGATGGCGGCCCCCAAAATCCAAGATGTCTGCCCAGAAATGTGGTTTTTCCTTCATAACTTGAAATGCATTGATTTTACACCCCATAGATGTATTGAACGTTAATACAAAGTTGGCCATTACGGACGGTTTGGTACGTGTCTGTATCTCCTATGGTTCTTGAGATACAGCATATAGGTACTTTCACAGCCAAATGAGGAGAGACATATTAAACATTGATTCTTAAGTCAATCAAATGGTGATACAGGCATGAAAATTGGTACACACACTCTTCAAACCCCACTATTTCTAAAAGTACTGCATGCCCATCAAAATTCCAAGATGGCAGCCCCCAAAATCCAAGATGTCCGTCCAAAAACGTGGTTTTTCTTTCATAACTCGAAATACAAAGATCTTAAGCCCCATAAATGTATTGAACGTTAATATAAAGTTGGGCATTACGGACATTTTGATACCAAGTACATGTCTCTATGTACTACGGTTCTTGAGTTACAACATATACGTAGTGATGAGACACCATAAGTGTAACATTTTGGCACGTTTCACTCTTTAACTCAAAGATCCCTTTATCACCATATTTTCTATTTTCAGGAAATGGACCTACATGTATCTGCTATCATAAACCACTTCAAGTTTTTCAATTGATGAAACGGGTCGGGAGTTATTAAACCGATCGTGAAGGGCTGTTTCAGTGCTAAATTTGCTGCGTATATTTTGCGAATATAAGCCACCCAGAAATGTCTGTCTGTTCATCTGTCCTTCACAATAAGTGTATATGTGAAGCGGGCGCACCAAGTGTAGCATGTGTCATAGTATAATGGTATAATATGCTAATAGGCGTTATAGTGTAATATATGCAATAGTGTAATAGTGTAATAGGACTAATAGTGTAATAGTAAATACATGCAATAGCGGTATACTGTAATAGGGTAATAAATGTAATAGTGTCATAGTGTAACATGTGTAATAGTGTAATAGGGTGATATGTGTAATAGTGTAATATGTGTAACAGTGTCAGTGTAATAGTGTCATAGTGTAACATGTGTAATAGTGTAATAGGGTAATATGTGTAATAGTGTCATAGTGCAACATGTGTAATAGTGTTATAGTGTAACATGTGTAATAGTGTCATAGAGTAAACTGTTGTAATAGTGTCATAGAGTAACACGTGTAATAGTGTAATAGGGTAATATGTGTAATAGTGTCATAGTGTAACATGTGTAATAGTGTAATAGTGTAGTATGCGTAATATGTGTAATAGGCTAATACGTGTAATAGTGTAATTGTGCATTAGGGTAAGAGTGTGATATATGCAATAGTGGTATAGTGTAATTTCCCTATTACACTATTGCACATAGATTATACTATTACACGTATTAGCCTATTACACTTATTACACATAATACACAACAGCATTGTTACCCTATCACACTATACCGCTATTGCATATATTACACAATTAGCCTAATGAACATATATTACCCTATTACACCTATTAGCCTATTGTAATTATTACAAATATTACACTATTGCACAGATTACGTTATTACACTATTACACATGTAAAACATATTTCACTATTACAGATGTTACACTATGACACTATTACACATATTACCCTATTACACTATTACCCATGTTGCACTATGACACTATTACACATATTACCTTATTACTTTATTACACATGTTACACTATGGCACTATTACACATATTACCCTATTACACTATTACACACGTTACACTATGACACTATTACACATTTTACCCTATTACACTATGACACTATTACACATATTACCCTATTACACTATTACACATGTTGCACTATGACACTATTACACATATTACCCTATTACACTATTAATATGTTACACTATGACACTATTACACATATTACACTGTTACACATATTACCCTACTAGACTATTATACATGTTACACTATGTATACCGCGATTACAGTATACCACTATTACATATATTACACTATTATCCCTTTTACACTATATTACACTATTATCCCTTTTACACTATATTACACTATTACGTCTATTCGCATATTATACCATTATACTATGACAATGCTACACTTGGTGCGCAAATATATACACTTATTGTGAAGGACAGATGCACATACAGACATTTATGGGTGGCTTATATTCGCAAAATATACGCAGCAAATCTAGCACTGAAACAGCCCTTCACGATCGGCTTAATAACTCCCGAACCGTTTCATCAATTGAAAAACTTGAAGTGGTTTATGATAGCAGAAACATGTAGGTCCATTTCCTGAAAATAGAAGATATGGTGATAAAGGGATTTTTGAGTTAAAGAGTGAAACGTGCCAAAATGTTACACTTATGGTGCCTCATCACTGCGTATATGTTGTAACTCAAGAACCGTAGTACATAGAGACATGTACTTGGTATCAAAATGTCCGTAATGCCCAACTTTATATTAACGTTCAATACATTTATGGGGCTTAAGATCTTTGTATTTTGAGTTATGAAGGAAAAACCACATTTTTGGACGGACATCTTGGATTTTGGGGGCTGCCATCTTGGAATTTTGCAGGGCATGCGGTACTTTTAGAAATAGTGGGGTTTGAAGAGTGTGTGTACCAATTTTCATGCCTGTATCACCATTTGATTGACTTAAAAATCAATGTTACAAATGTCTCTCCTCATTTGGCTCTCCTCAAGCTGTGAAAGTACCTATATGCTGTATCTCAAGATCCGTAGGAGATACAGACACGTACTTGGTACCAAATCGTCCGTAATGGCCAACTTTGTATTAACGTTCAATACATCTATGGGGCGCAAAAGCAATGCATTTCAAGTTATGAAGGAAAAACCACATTTCTGGGCAGACATCTTGGATTTTGGGGGCCGCCATCTTGGAATTCTGCGTGGCCCGAGGTTGATTATTGTTTAGGGTCATATGAAGATCATCTGTGCCAAATGTCATGCTTCTATCACCAACTGAACTATCGCATCAAGTTTCCGCTTAGCTATAGGGGGCAAACAACAACTGCAAATGGCCAGCCGAAATGTTGGACACACACACACACACACACACACACACACACACACACACACACACACACACACACACACACACACACACACACACACACACACACACACACACACACACACACTTTTACATATCTTCTTTGGTTATAACACAGAGGTAAAACATAAACAAGAAAGGTGACTTCCAAGCCCATTAACCTCTAAATCAAGAGCCCCCGTTCAAACAACCGTGTCAAGACTAGTGCTGCAAGAAGTGGCCAAAAATTACATTCGAATAGTCCTTTTAAAACACCATGTGGATTCGAATGAATATCGAATTATTTGAATATCGAATGTACTGTATATAATACCAATATGAAATATTGCAGCCTAATATGCTGTAAAACATCCTCTTTGTTCTTCTATTTGCTCCAGTTCTGTATTGTCCACGGTTGGTGTTGAGAAATGATTGATAATCATCTAATAGCCTATTTTTGTATTTGTTTGTTTTAGTTTGTGGACCAGCATCTTGTGGGGCCCAGTACCATTTATTTCCATACCATTTATTAATTCGAACCTTAAATTGACATTCGAATATTCTTTACATTTTAACATTCGAATATTCTTTCGAATATGGAATATTCATTTGCAGCCCTAATCAAGACCAACAACCGGCTTCCACGCACAACGACGCCGCAGCTTCTTTTTAGCGGCATGCGCCACAAACACGGCTTTCACACGGCCCCGCGTTGACCCCAGAACGCGCAACCGTCTTCTGCACCTTATTGGTCATCGCCTGGTGTGGCGGCGTGCGGTTAACGAGGTCGTTATAGCAGCTGCCGCAGCTGACGAGCGGCAGGCTGATTCATGCGGTGTAATCATCACTGCCAGTGCTATAGCTGTCATGTTTTGCGGCCCGCTCGGGCTCTGATGAGCACACATGCGGGGGCGGATCTAGGCATGGGCATAGGGGGGCAATGCCCCCCTAAATGCCCAGTCTGCCGCACCAAACACGATGGCATGCAAAACAACCTAAGATATTTTAAATTAAAGTGCTTCTATTTAAAATGATTTGAAACACTACTACTGCTACTAACTAACTACTAGCTGTGGCACCACTAAACCAACAGCATTTCATCATTGAAAACAGAAAACTCTCTGAGTCAGACCTTCGGCTTTATGCATGCTGTGTGTCTGTTGCAACTTCATGTCTGTTGCAACTTCAACAACAACTGATATTATTGATGCTTTACTTGCCTAATAAAAGTCCTGTAACTGAAAATGGTATGGGTGCAACTTCGTCGCCTGCGACACTTCATGCCACGGGTGATGAAGCCGCCCACATACCATTTTCTCCTGCCCCCCCCCGGCAATTGGGAAATGTTACATCCGCCCATGCACACATGTATGGGACAAAGGAGCGTTCCTTGTAATGATGAGATGTTGGTGAGGTATTGTCACAGTTGTATTATATACCTTCCTGGTGCCCGGTGGCCGCGAGCAGGACTATAATACAGCCCATCGTGGCGGCCATTAAAAGACAACAAAGGCATTGTTGCAGAAACCGTCTACGACGTGAGGCACCCTGGGCAAACGGTGGGCTTTTTAGACTGTGAACGTCGTTTAGTGGCAGAAGTTACTGTATTTACAGTCCCCAGAGAAACAACCCTGTTCAGTCCTCACTAGCGACTTGACTTGTTCACGCGAACGAATGATTCCAACAAACAAAGCAGTTATATAGAATTGAGCAAAGTGCACACGATTTTACTTTAAACATCTACAGCAGCTTTGCCAGAATAAAGGGAGAAATAAAATGTTTCCGCGGGGTATACATTTTTGGGAGCATCGTGCCGTTATTGGCTGAAAAATGACATCCGGCGGATGAGAAAGCCTCCATCCAATCAGCCTGTAGAGTGTGTGCATGTGAACATTTAGTTACAGGATCAGTATGTATTTAGGACCATGTTCGAATGCCCGCTCCCATAGCTAAAATCCCTATGACTAAATAAAGCAAGGAATGTAAAATAATTGAAAAACAGACGGATGAATGTGACAGTAAGTAAGGTGTCCTTGCAGGGCTAATGTGGTACAGTTTTCCTCCTGACAGAATCTCCTTCTCCACTAACTCTCATCCACCACCTGCATTATTGCATCATGTCCTAATTTTGCAGGCCTGCAATGGGATTTACATTTCTGGAGTGAAACTATAGGGTGGTAACATTTATTTTAGAGAGGAGAGAGATAGAGATTTGCTTTGGAAGACGCAGAAGGTTAATAACAAAGGGGCCCCAGAGCGAGAAGTTTGAAAGAGAGAATGCACCATGTCTCCACTTGTCTCCATGTCTTCACTGTTTTTGGCTCTAATCCGATGTTTTTGACTGGTGATGGATGGCGATGAAGCGATTTTTCTGTTGCCATCCGAAATAAAGCAGCGGGGTTGGGAAGGAGCGCTTGTTTTATCTGCCGGCTACTACTAGTAGGGCAGGGCGAAGCATAGTTTTACTGAGGTTATGTTTAGGGTTAGTTACCTCATAAAGCACCGTCTAAGTCTAAGCTCTCACCCTAACGTAACTCTAACCCTAAACATAACCCCAGTAAAACTATATGCCTATACCTAATCCTAACCCTAAACTTTACGTCAGTAAACCTATGCCTAAACCTAACCTAACCCTAACCATAACCTCAGTAAAACTTCCTTCACCCCGCCCTACTAGTAGTAGCCGGCAGATAAAACAAGCGCCCCTTCCCAACCCCGCTGCTTTATTTCGGGTGGCAACTGAAAAATCGCGGCGATGAAGCTCCCTCCACGCTCGAGAAGGCCAGCTTCACAGAAAGGCTTGCTGTCGCCGAAAATACAAGCAGACCTTCACTTTCAATCAGTGTTGTTTTTGTCGATTTAGACTAAAGAATAACTCGACTAAGATTTTTGATATTTAGTCGACTAAAACTAGACTAACAAAAACAAAAGACTAAATGGGACTAAAAGATGCGTGTTTTCAAAAGACTGAGTAAGACGAAGACTAAATCATAACCTAAGACTAATGGAAATGGAAACATTTTTATCTTCTTTTTTCGTTCTTTTTAAGTATGTGAACATACAGTATGTGCAGTATAGATTGCATACATTTTCAGGAAACGAGCTTATTACTATTGCAGTAATTTTAAATAGTAAGACATGTTTCAACTATACAATAAATCTGTATAACATATATAAACCAACCTACAATGTATTTGTATGTAAGACTAAACTACCAAAACTAAGACTAAGAGACACTAAGACTAGACCAAATCCTTTTTGACATTTCGTTGACTAAGACTAGACTAAAAAAAAATCAATTTCAGAAGACCAAATGGGACTAAAAGACTAAATATGCCTTATTGAAAGACTAAGACTAAAAAATATTCTAGAAAAAACAACAACACTGCTTTCCATACACCATGACCATTCAGAAAACAAAAACGGAAGAGGACAGAGTGTGCAGCCTCTTTTTTTAAGTTCATGGAAGTCATGTGTGCTCGTACCCAGGGGGAGAGAGAGAGAGAGAGAGAGAGAGAGAGAGAGAGAGAGAGAGAGAGAGAGAGAGAGAGAGAGAGAGAGAGAAGTGCTGATCCACTGTTTTAGACTCACGGGAATCCACATAAGACACACAAGGGAGCTGTGTAGAAGTAATTAGAAGCCCGGAAATACAATGAGCCTTCATGTATAGAGCTTGCTGAGACAAACTGCAGCTGCTATGAACGTGTATGTAGGCTACGTGACGGCACAAACCATATAGCACCATAGCCTCGACACCCAGGCTTTCATTTTCGTCCACGTTGCGCAAAAACGGAAAGCCTGGACTAATGAGCTCTTCTCTAAGCCCCACCCTTTGGGGTGGGGTTTGCTCACTGTCCAATGGCAATCCAAATACTTTACCAACTGTTGCTATCCAGGTCAAGCTTTCCTGGTCAAGCTTTCCTCTTCCAACGTGCCTATTGGACAAGGCCGGATTGGGGAGGGGCTTAATGAAGAGCTAATTCGCAACCCGCAGTGGCCTAGAGTGCCACTGTGGGTTGCGAATTTGGAGCCCACCCCGAAAGGTTGACTCCTCCCTCTAGGCTTTAGAGGGAGGAGTCAACCTTTCGGGGTGTGGGCGTGGCTCCAAATGATGTGACGTAGCACAGCAGTGGAGGGGCGGTAGGTAGGGGGAGGGGCCGGGGATGACGACACGTTGGTGAGATCAAATCAGATCAGCTCATCTGCCGTGGAAATCTCACGGCACTCCGCCTCCCCCCCTAGGGCAAAATCATTTCAGGTTAGGCCAGGCTAAAAGCACCATAATTCTGAGGAGAATCTTCACCAACATAAGCTGATTTACAAGCTCACGACGCGCCTCATGCCTGTAGATCGCCTAATTCCGGCACAGAGGTATAGTGTACTACTCACTAGCGCAGGGCTGCGCAAAAGGTAGATTGTGATTTAACAGTAGATCACACAGGTAGATCACATGACAGTCCCCCCAGCACTTGGACCCTTATAGATCTCTAACTCTCGAGAGAGTTAAAATTAAACCAAATGGACCCTTACATTTGGTTTCATTTTACCGCTCTCAAGAGTTAAATTATATTTAAACATCTGAATTACATAATTTCAAGAGTCCACACAATTAGAAAGTGGAGACTAAGTGTTGTTTTGTTGTTCTTGCCAGTTCACTTTTCCCAATTGTGGACAAAAACGTATAAGTTATTAGCTTTGGGTGCAAGAGATTAAATTCAACACCACGAACTGTCAACGCCAAACAACAAATACTGTTTTCAAACGTCAGTAGTAGCATATACAAGAAAACCTTCCAATTCTCCCTTCCATTTTTCATCATAACTTTTTTGCATTATTCTATAACACTACAACAGTAAGGAACACCATCACCACCATTTCAAAGTCAAACTTTCTTTTTTCATGTGTGTTTCAGAATCTCCACAATTAGAAAATGGAGAATAATTCCAACATTTTGCCAGGTCTCTTTCCCAATTGTGGACAAAAGCGGGAAAGTTCTCAGTTTTGGGTGCGAGAGACTAAACTCAACATCACAAACTGTCAACTCAAACCCCAAATTCTGTTTTCAAACATCAGTAGTTACATATACAAGAAAACCTTTCAATCCCCCCCCCCTATTTTTGAAGTGCATTATTCTTAAATACTATGACAGTAAGTAACACCATCATCACTATTTCAAAGCTCAAACTTTCTAGGGGACTTGAAGGGGATTTTCAGTAATCGATCACATTTTTAATGTGTAGATCTTGTTGAGCCGGTCATTTTAAAAGTAGCTCTCAAGTCTCAAGTATGGGCACCCCTGTACTAGCGCCTTTATGTATAGACAGTTCTGACAACTCAGTTCACTCACATGTAAAGGTCTAATGGCGGCTGCCTACTATGCATAGACTTCTAATTGAACATGGGGGAAAGAATGAGAAAAATGCGATTTGTGTACCTCTGGTGTTGGGCTTGGGCCCACTCTTGGCTGACCCTCGATCTGCGTTGTGTTCATGCAGTGGACACAGGGATTTGGTCACCGTTCATCCGATCTGGCATACAGATTCTCTGCAGAAATAAAGACACACACATGCAGTAGGCATTAGTGTATAGCCAGGGGCGGATCTAGGCATGGGCATGGGGGGGCAATGCCCCCCTAAATGCCCTCACTGCCTAACCAAACATGATGGCATGCAAACGACCCACAATATTTCAAATTAAAGTGATTATATTTAAAATGATTTGAAACACTACTACCGCCAATAATTAACTACAGTTGTGGCAGCACTAAACCAACAGCATGTCATCATTGAAAACAGACCTTTAGCTTTATGCATGCTGCGTGTCTGTTGCAACTTCAACAACAACTGATGTTATTATTGATGCTTTACTTGCCTAATAAAAGTCCTGTAACCGAAAATGGTATGGGTGCAGCCCCTACAACATTTTCTCCTGCCCCCCCAATCCACCTTTCGTTACGGCACCCACCCTTCGCTTTCCTCCATCCTTTACTTGACTACCGTTGCTAACTATGACAAGCTTTGGCTGGGAGAGAGCCTCCTCCGTTAACCAACGTGTCATCGCACTATTTATGGATGTTTTTATTATAAGTTCCTAGATCAAAAACATCAACAGCCCTATAATGCCATCCTTCATCCTGAATTCCAGTCGTGCCATAAAGTGTCCAAAACGGTTGTAGGGGGCAGTTATCATTAGCTTTTCAAAGCCAAAGCAAAGACTTTAGCTTAGCCCTGCCGCTACAGTCAGCTGGTCTGTGTTGTCATATTCTGTGCACCGTCCCATTGCCTAAGGGGGTGGTCCTGACTCGCGATTGGGTTCTGGTGACCTAGCAACACTCAATGCGCTGTCCCATTGGCCGTGTGCTCGTAACACGAGCCAATGGCTGCAGCTCTCGACGTCCCATAGGCCAGACAGTGTGCCAGAGTGTTGCCATGTCGTATCGAAATGAGCTACTTTGGGCTTGTGTTTCATAGACAAATGTAGGTCCTTACAACAACAACAACAAAAACGTATATAGCATAATGTCATAAAGAAATCCATTATGACTTCCGGTGACGATGTAATCAGGAGCACACGCGTGAGAGAGTGGCTCCCACTAATCAGCTCTTAAAACTCCACTTAACCTGACCTAAATCGCTCTTTTTGCACCTTTTTTATTTTATAAGTGAAGTTTGTGCTATAATCTTGCGACTATGTCTGGTCGTGGTCGCCAACGTCAGAGAGGAATACGTTCATTCACTACTCCGGCCTCGCAGCAACAACCGGCAACGCCAAACACAATGGAGAGCGACCCTGAAGACGCTAGCAGGGATGCTACTGCTAACGCTAGCCTCCCCCCGGACCTGGACAGACTGCGGGCGGTTCTGCTTGCAGCTATGAAGGAAATGGCCGAGAACTTGATCGAGAAGGCCCTCTCCTCCATTGACACTTCTTTGGGAGAAGTCAAATCATCCCTCTCTGAACACGAGCAGCGCTTGTGTGACGTGGAGGAAGGCCTCACAGAATACACCGATCGTGCAGTTGAGTTGGAACGGCTCTTCGAACAACTTAGGAAGGAGAACGAATCGCTTCGTGACCGTTTGGAAAACTACGAGAACCGCTCACGCAGATTTAACTTGAGGGTCACGAACATCCCAGAACGAGCCGAGCAGAACGACCCGATTAAGTTTATGTCTAACTTTTTTGCGGAGGTCCTCGGCTCAGATGTGTACGCAGCCCCTCCGGTTTTAGATTTGGCACACAGGATAGGGGTAGAACGCTCAGGAGGACCCCCCGGAAGACCCAGGGTAATGATTGTCCGCTTCCACTACTTTCAAGACAAAGCCCGGGCTCTGAAAGCGGATCGAAGCCAGCTCACTTGGCGGGGTCGAAAGGTCCTATTCTACCCTGACTATGCTGCTGCTACAGCCAAGCTTCGGTCATCCTTCTTAAAAGTAAAGTCTCTACTGTTCCAGAAAAAGATCCGGTTCCGTCTCGCCTTCCCTGCTGTGTTGAAGATTACCCTCGGGAATTCGATCTACAACTTTGAAACTGCCGAAGATGCCATGAAATTCTACGATCGACGGATCGCCAGCCAACCGAACCCCAGCCAGGACGCCCGTGTTGGACCTGATGACACTGCTCTTCCTCCTGATGAAGACGGCGGAGGTGACAGAAGCCGGCCGGTCTCGGATATCGACGCTGGACCTGTTGATGCCCCTTTCCCTGGCGACGAGAACAACGAGACCCAGCCGGGTCTGGATGTCGATGCTGGGTCAAGTACTGTTCCTCCCGACGGCGACCACGGTACCGAATGATTGTTTCTCAATGTGATATATACAGTTAGATCTGTATCTGTCCCCGGTCTAGCCACTATGTTCTAATTTCATATATAATGTTTTATTTACTACTATTGTTATTATTATTTATATATACGGCAGGTTCTTTATTACTTTTGTTGTTTTTTGTTTGGTGTTATTGCTCCGAGTCAACACTTGCGCTTGTAACTTCTGGACTGAAAGGGTTGGACATTTCTGGTGCTTTAAATCATCGTCTACGATTCTACATTGAGCTCCGATTCATTCCCGTTTTTGTTGGGGGTGGGTGGGTGGCTGTGGCTCGGGAGCGGAGGGAGATTTATTTCGGTGATCTGAATACAATTTGTCTTTTTTCTTTTCATTTATTGCTGTATCGGCGTCGCTCCCTGTGTGTGTGTGTGTGTGTGTGTGTGTGTGTGTGTGTGGGTGTGGGTGTGGGTGTGGGTGTGCGGCTGTGTGTGCGCGTCCGCGCGCGTGCGCAGCCGCGCGCTCTGTGTGTGAGTACATGTATACTGTCATAACGCTTTTCTATCTGTGACATTGTTGCTGTCTCCGTGCGTGCGGGCGTGCGCGTGCGTGCGCGCGCGCGGGGGGGGGGTGGATGCATATGTGTGCATCCGTATGGTCATGCCACGTGATAATGTTTACTTCAACCTAACTATATTCTTATGTTTCCTCGGTGTGCTGTATGTGTGTGTGTGTGTGTGTGTGTGTGTGTGTGCGCGCGCGCGTGCGCACGTCCTGTGGATGTGCCGAGTGTTGATAGTTTCTACTTCAACGTGATTATCCTTCCCTGCTTCGTGGGTGCGTTGTGTGTGCGTGCGTGTGCGTGTGTGTGTGTGTGTGTGTGTGTGGGGGGGGGGGGGGGTGCGCGCGCGTGCATGTGCGGGCGCGTTGTATGTTGACATGATATTATTCTATCGATGACGTCATTGCTGTGTCTGTGCATGTGCGCGCGCGCGGGGGCGGGTGGGTGGGTGTGTGTGCGTGCGTACGTCCATGTAGATGTATGTGTTGAGGATGTTTTTTTTTTTTTTTTTTTTTCAACCTAACTATACTCTTATGTTCTGTTGGTGTGTGTGTGTGTGTGTGTGTGTGTGCGTGCGTGCGTGCGTGCGTGCGTGCGTGCGTGCGTGTATGCGTGTGTGTGTGTGGGGGGTAGATCGTGCATACTGGGATTTACTTTCTTGGGTTTTTTTTTTATGGTATGATTTCATTGACATATGGGTGGACTATCTATGCTTTTGTTTTTGTTGGGTACCTTGGCTCAGTGACAAATAATGATGATACACTATGTGAGGTTTGAGTCAATTTGATCACCCCCTCCTCCCACCATTGTCCCGGTAGTAGTGTTGACGTTGGCCTCACTGCATCAACCTGACGTCCGGTACCTTTTTTCTTCTTCTTTTTTTTCATTATCGCTGTTGTCCCTCTGCTTTCGGCAGGCACCTGCCCCCTAGATGCATTCTCATATACCTCTATTCTGTGAGCACTAGATTGACCTCCCTCATTTCTCTAAGTGTTTGGCTCCATCTGGTGGTTTTTCGCTGATATTACTACAATTAATGGACTTGATGATCGTTAGACTAAAGGCCAACCTCTTTATTTATTTATTTTTTTCTCATCTTCCATATTATCCGATCTTTTCAGGGATTTTTTTTCTCTTCTCCTCATGATGATTATACGTTATTGTTTGTCACTGATCCAACTTTAAGGATGGAAGAAGAAATATAACCAATTTTGTTTTATTACTGGGGTGCCTTTTTTCCTATACACTTGATGGACTAGATGAGAACCAACATTTGTACGTTTGATGGATAAGATGAGAACTGTTAGACTAAAGGCCAACCTCTTTATTTTTTCATTACCTTTTTTTTCTCTCATCTTTCATATTATCCGATCTTTTCAGGGATTTTTTTTTCTCTCATGATGATTATACGTTATTGTTTGTCATTGATCCAACTTTAAGGATGGAAGGAGAAATATGACCAATTTTGTTTTATTACTGGGATGCCTTTTTTCCTATACACTTGATGGACTAGATGAGAACCAACATTTGTACGTTTGATGGATAGGATGTGAACTGCCTTCTTATTTTTCAGTTGTTACTTTCAGTCAGTTATTTACTTATTTTTCTTTTCCTTCCGTTTTTACTTTATTTATTTTACTTAATTATTTACTTTTACTCAATACCGTGCCTCTTTTGGTCGGCTTGATGGGGGTACAGAACATTTGGGCTATATTTGGTTTTAGTTTAATATATAACTGTTCTATGCAAGAGGTTTAACCCCTTTCTGTTTCATGCTGTGGTGGGAGCCACCCGCAGCATAGTTAGGTTAGGATATGGTTAGGGATAACAACGTCTGGAAGCGACGTGGATGTTTTTTCCCGCTGACTTTTTCTTTTAGGGAAGAAGACTTAGGGATTGGGGGGAAGTTACTGTCATCTACTAATGATTCAGTTTACGTTTCTTTTTATTTCTTTATTATATTTTTCTTGTGCTGTATATGGGTTACCAGAGGTCTACATACAAATTGGATTTTGTTACAAATATGCTCTACGACAATGTCGTTTACAACTTAGGCGTGTGCCACATTAGTCACCCTCTAGATTTTCAATATTTCCAATTCTGCCATGAGTAATTACTCAAATATTAGATTTGTATCTTGGAATGTGAAGGGTTTAAATGGCCCCATCAAGAGATCTAAGATCTTTTTACAACTGAAGAAGCTAAGATCAGAAATCATTTTTTTGCAGGAAACTCATCTTCGGCTCTCAGACCATTCTAGACTGCGTAGTAACTGGGTAGGTCAATATTTTCATTCGAATCTGGATAGTAGGACAAGGGGAGTGGCTATTGTACTAAATAAGAGATTGAACTTTATAGCTTCTTCCACTAAAGCTGACACAGGTGGTAGATACGTGATGGTAACAGGTACTCTCTGTCAAATACCGGTGGTGCTGGTTAACGTGTATGCTCCCAACTGGGACGATGCTACATTTGTTACAAATCTCCTCTCATCCATTCCTAATCTAGATACACACCACCTTATTCTTGGTGGAGATCTGAACTCCGCGATTTGCCCCTCGTTGGACAAGTCGAGCCCTAGAAACCAACAACAATCTGCCATGGCTAGGACTTTTGATTTATTCATGCAGGCAAATGGCTGTGTGGATCCTTGGAGGGAGAGAAATCCCCAGGGTAGGAAGTACTCGTTTCTAAGTAATTTACATAAGACACTGACACGGATCGATTATATTTTTATTGACAGGTTCTTTTTACCTGCGGTCCATTACTGCGATTATACACCTATAATAATTTCGGATCATGCAGCGGTATTACTTGATATAAATTTCTCTGCCTGTCAGAGGGAAAGACCTCTCTGGCGCTTTAACTCACTGCTCCTGTCTGAAGAAGCGTTCTGCAATTATATTTCTAATTCTATTGATCAGTTTATTACTACAAACAAAACAGAAGATACCTCTGCTTCCCTTTTATGGGAAACACTAAAAGCGTTTCTCAGAGGCCAAATAATTTCATATTCAGCGTCCTCTAAAAAAAACAAGCAACGTGAATTTGATAATTTGTGCAAAGAAATTGCTAGATTAGATGAGCTCATTGCATCACATGCTGATCCAGCCTTGTGTAAAAAGAGGCTAGATCTTCAAAACAAAATTAATTTGTTAACTACAACAACTGCTGAGAAAATGTTACTCAGATCAAGGGGAATGTATTACGAATATGGGGATAAATCTAGCCGTCTTATGGCGCACCAGCTAAAACGCCAGGCTGCAACACGTCTTATTCCAGAAATTAAGGACAGCCACAATGTTCTACAGTCGGTTCCTTCTGATATTAACCAAGCCTTTGCCTCTTTCTACTCCTCATTGTATGAATCTGAATTTCCAGCCGATACATCTGGTATGACTGCCTTTCTCTCAGAACTTACCTTCCCTAAGATTAATTTGGATGCAGCAACACAATTGGACGAACCTTTGAAATTAACTGAATTGACTAACTCTATTAAAATGATGCAATGTAATAAAACTCCTGGCCCCGACGGTTTTCCTACCGAATTTTATAAAAAATTTAGCGAAAAGCTCGCCCCTTTACTGTTGGACATGTACAATGAGTCATTGGCTAATGGTTCTCTTCCCCCCACTTTATCGCAGGCAACTATCTCCCTCATTCATAAAAAAGGCAAGGACCCGACTAACTGTGGATCCTACAGACCTATATCTCTGTTAAACGTTGACAGTAAAATTTTAGCAAAAACACTTGCTGTCAGATTGGAACAACATTTGCCAGATATTATTTCAGAGGAGCAGACTGGTTTTATCCAGAAACGCCACTCATTTTCGAATGTGAGGAAGCTAATGAATATTATATACTCTCCACCCTCAGGCCACACCCCCGAGGCGGCCATTTCTATGGACGCGGAAAAAGCATTTGACAGAGTAGAGTTTGGCTATTTATTTACAGTACTCAGAGAATTCGGTTTGGGGGATGGCTTTATTTCTTGGATTCGACTATTGTATACTTCTCCCAGGGCATGCGTCTGTACTAATGACCTAAGATCAGACTATTTCCCTTTGACGAGGGGGACGAGACAAGGCTGCCCTTTATCCCCACTTTTGTTTGCTATTTCTATTGAGCCACTATCTATTGCCCTGAGAACTTCTCAATTGTTTAGGGGTATTGTGCGTGGGGGGTCAGAGTTTAGGGTATCTTTGTATGCTGATGACCTATTATTATTGTATTTATCCGACCCAGCTTCTGCTATTCCCCATGTCCTTTCTATTCTTCAGGATTTTGGTGCCTTCTCTGGATATAAACTGAACTACCAAAAAAGTGAATTTTATCCAATTAATGACAGTGCTAAACATATCAGGCAGGCAGATCTCCCATTTCATATTTCGGCTTCAGGATTCAAATACCTAGGGGTGCAGGTTACCAGTTCATTTTCGTCCCTTTTCTCATCTAACTTCAAACCATTAGTGGAACAAGTAAAATTAGACCTCCAGAGGTGGGATAGCTTGCCTCTGTCTTTGACGGGTAGAATTCAGTCTGTTAAAATGACAGTGCTCCCCAAGTTTTCATACCTCTTTCAGTGTATTCCACTATTTTTGCCTAAATCCTTTTTTAAGTCCTTAGATCGGATGATCTCATCATTTGTTTGGGGAGGCAAACAGCCCAGAATTAAAAACTCTACATTACAAAGGGGCCGCGATGACGGGGGGTTAGCCTTACCTAATTTTACCTACTACTATTGGTCAGCCAACGTTCAGAAAATGGCCTATTGGTTCCATTCTCCTCAAACTGACTGGTGTGTGATGGAATTTAAATCATGCCATCCAATATCTCTTCCAGCAGTACTCTACTCAAAATTACCAATGTCACCTTCTAAATTTACCAAAAACCCAGTTGTAATCGCCACCGTCAAGATCTGGTCACAGTTGCGCTCCCACTTTAAATTTAAAGATGCCTCTATAAATTGTCCCATAGTCGGTAATCTCTTATTTCCTCCTTCTTCTTCTATGTCAGACCCGGTTTTCAGACAGTGGAATGAGAAAGGCCTTGTCAAATTCTCGGATCTCTATGAGAGGAATGTATTCTGCAGCTTTGATAGGATCAAGACTAAATATGATTTACCTCTTAACAATCTTTTTAGATATTTTCAAATCAGAGATTTCATTAAAAATCAATATCCTTCCTACCCTGCGAAACCGGAGAATAAAACATGGGACAATCTTCTAATACTGCACCCTGGACAGAGAGGACATATCTCAGTAACTTATAACTCCCTAACAAGACTAAATACACAACCTATGATCAAAATCCGAACTGATTGGGAGGCTGAACTGGACGAAACGTTCTCCGACGAGTGGTGGGATGGGGCTATTGATCGGGTTAACACATCAACATCCTGTGCTAGATTGGGCCTCATTCAGTTTAAAGTGTTTCATAGACTTCATTACTGTAAATCTAAACTAGCCAAAATCTATCCGGAAGTAGAGGATAAATGCGATAGGTGTACCCTATCGCCAGCTAATCATGCTCATATGTTCTGGTCTTGCCCAAGGTTGGTGGTTTATTGGACTGAAGTTTTTCAGATTTTATCGGAAGTACTTGAAGTTCGTCTAGATCCGTCACCCCAGATAGCTATTTTTGGAATATCAACAGACTTTACGCTTTTGTCCACGAAACAGTCTAATATAGTTGCGTTTACCACGCTGATTGCAAGACGTAGAATATTATTGGGATGGAAATCCCCACTCCCTCCTTCTAGTACAATGTGGCTAAAGGATATTATGGGGTTTCTGAAGTTGGAAAAAATAAAGTTTACGATTAGAGGCTCAGTAGAACGGTTCTTTTCTACTTGGCAACCTTTTGTTAGATATTTTGAAAATCTTCAAAATTGATGGCCTGAACAGCTCATGGAAAATTGTAATAACTTGTGAGGGTGACTTGTGGCATCACTCAACTTTGATCAAACCTTAGTAAAATTGTCTCTGAACCCAGGTAACCCGAACCATTACCAAATGATGCTTAATTTATTCTGTGTACATACAGCTGTATTTATATAGCATACCTTGTGAAAAAATAGTCTTTTTTTTTTTTTTTTTTTTTTCATATTTGTAACTTTTTTTTAATACTGATGATAGTGACTGTGGGAGGGGGGATTGGGGTGGGGAGAAAATAAGAAAATGAAAATTTATTACATGTTCAACTGTATTGTTCGCTAATAATTTTGCTAATAAAAATATATTGCAAAATAAAGTGCATTATTTGCCATAATGTAATGAACATGAATAAAATCCATATGATTTGATTCATATATCTTAAATTCATCACACAACTGAACTATATGAAGCCTTTTATTGTTTCAATATTTGTTTATATGTTTCAATACATCACCTGCCCCCACTTCCCTGGCAACTGTTGTTAGGGGTCTCCTCCATAAAGGACCGCGCTATCTCGCTGTTTCCAGATGAGTAGTAGCCTAATAGTTGCGATACCATCGATAATATATCAAACAGTTGCCAGGGAAGTGGGGGCAGGTGGGCGGGGTTTACCGACTTGTCACACTTCAGATTATGCATTTAATGTCATTTCTACGGTGTGAACCTTTTCAGGAGAGTATGTCACAAAACCAAAGGTTATACTTAGAGGTCCTTTTCAGAAGATAGCATAATGTGAAGAATGAAGTTCATAATTTGTCATAATCTGTAGGTCAGAGCCATATACTCATCAATATTGAAACAATAAAAGGCTTCATATAGTTCAGTTGTGTGATGAATCTAAGATATATGAATCAAATCATATGGATTTTATTCATGTTCATTACATTATGGCAAATAATGCACTTTATGACATTATGCTATATACGTTTTTGTTGTTGTTGTTGAAAGGACCTACATTTCTGTCTATGAAACACAAGCCCAAAGTAGCTCATTTCGATACGACATGGCAACACTCTGGCACACTGTCTGGCCTATGGGACGTCGAGAGCTGCAGCCATTGGCTCGTGTTACGAGCACACGGCCAATGGGACAGCGCATTGAGTGTTGCTAGGTCACCAGAACCCAATCGCGAGTCAGGACCACCCCCTTAGGCAATGGGACGGTGCACAGAATATGACAACACAGACCAGCTGACTGTAGCGGCAGGGCTAAGCTAAAGTCTTTGCTTTGGCTTTGAAAAGCTAATGATAACTGCCCCCTACAACCGTTTTGGACACTTTATGGCACGACTGGAATTCAGGATGAAGGATGGCATTATAGGGCTGTTGATGTTTTTGATCTAGGAACTTATAATAAAAACATCCATAAATAGTGCGATGACACGTTGGTTAACGGAGGAGGCTCTCTCCCAGCCAAAGCTTGTCATAGTTAGCAACGGTAGTCAAGTAAAGGATGGAGGAAAGCGAAGGGTGGGTGCCGTAACGAAAGGTGGATTGGGAATGTGATTATACATCCTCCCTTGAGTGGAGCACACCTCTGCTGCTCAGTGCTGCCAGACCCCTAGCGCCAAAATTAGTAAAAAAAAAAAAAAAAAAAAAAAAAAAAAAACTCGCGAAATTAGTTGACAGGCGCCAGAGATAAAACCCTCATTTTTCACCATTTTTCCTCCTATGATTGAGTCCTCCTTCCTTCCTAGAAAGGACCATTGGTATCCAAATGGACCCTTTTAGATCTGTAACTCTTGAGATCGTGAAATGAAACCAGGTCCGTTTGGTTACTACATATTTAGAAAATGTAGAAGAATTGTTATTTTGACCAAACATTTTGGCCAATGGTCCTCCGTGGCTAAAATGCATAATAAACAGTGGGCCCTGGTATGAAAATGAATGAAAACTACTGCTCTAGCGCATTCTAGTGCATTTTGGATTTTGGCAACACTGTTGCTGCTGCATCACACCAGCCTCCTCTCAGCTGCTAGCACCAAGAGAGATGTAAACAATAACTTGCGCACAATTACAAAACATACTTTCTGGCACATTGACATTCACAATCACATCACAAATACGCCACCAGCTAAACAGTAATTTATATAAAAGATAAAATAATAAAGCACAAAATAAAAATACCGATACTAGAACATGGGAGCAACAGAAACATAGGCCTACCTGCACAGAAATGAAGACACACACAGCAGGCGTTAGCGTAGCACACTTCTGCATCACACCAGCTGTAATGGAGGACAATATACAATTAAGCATTACTTTCACAAAACTTGGATCAACTAATCCAGGACTTAAGCCTAAACCAGGTTTATTAAAGCCTGGTCTGTACAGCCTGGTGTATTCTGTTCCACTAAAGCCAAGTAAGCCTTAAAATGGGAGGATTTAGCAAGCCAGGATAGTCGAGTCTGGCTAAAAGAACAGCTTGACTTCTTCTTTCTAGACCCCTTTGGTAGAAGGCGGAATCACTGATCCAGTGTTGCCAACTGCCAAAATGACTAGTGGCACTTCCAAAATGCACTAGAATGTGCTAGAACAATGGTTTAGAGCAATGGTCTAGCAATAGTGAACCAGGGCTCACTATTTATTATACATTTTAGCCACGGACCACCAACTAACTGGCAAAATGTTGGTCAAATTAGCAATTCTTCAATATTTTCTAAATGTGTAGATTCTTGAAAATTACGTAATTCAGATGTTTAAATATAATTTAAATCTTGAGAGTGTAAAAATTACACTCAAGAGTTACAGATCTATAAGGGTCCATTTGGTCACCAATGGTCCTTTCTAGGAAGGAAGGAGGACTCTATCATAGGAAAAAAAATGGTGAAAAACGAGGGTTGACACTCTGGCGCCTGTCAACCAATTTCACCCCAACTCACCAGCAATAAAACACTAGATTTTCCGCCAGGAGTTTTTCACAAATCTTAGCGCTGGGGGGGTCTGAAAAAAAAAAAGCGAAATCTAACCACAAATGTGCCAAGTTGGCAACACTGCACTGATCCGTCTTCTTCATGGGGTATTATGGAAGCTGGCAGCATTAATAGTTGCATTACCGCCTCCTTCTGTATATCTCAGTAGAATAACTTCAATCTATCCCACAGGCTTACTGCTACATTGATACAAATACTGATGCCATAATACATATTTCCACGCTCACTCAAGAGGGGCCACGATGCATATTACTGTCATTGCTGAAATGGAGTGTCTGTTTTTGCTATATTTGAATTGAAATCCTAAATATTGTTTTGGCTATTTTTGAAATGGAATCCTTAAAAATTAATCATTTCTATTTAGTTTCAATGCAATTATTTATACCAGTAATTATGACAAAGTACGATTACAGTACAGTGAGTATGGTACAGTACAGTACAGTATTATACCGTATAGTACAATGTGGTACTGTAGGGCTACAGTATGATACATACAGTACAGGTTGGTACTGTACTGTATCGTACTGCGCCATACTGTACTGTACTGTATGTTTTAATATAGGACTTAAATTAGTTCTTCAATGGCAATGTGTACAGTATTATTGGTACAATATTACCGTATTATATTATCATTTATTGGTCTGCAATATGACTGCAGACCAGCTCAGTGGCCTTGTGGTTAGAGTGTCCGCCCTGCGACTGGGAGGTCGGGGTTCGATTCCCGGCCGGGTCATACCAAAGACTCTAAAAAATGGGACCCAATGCCTCCCTGCTTGGCACTCAGCATCAAGGGATGGATTGGGGCTAAGTCCCTGCGATATACTAGCGTCATGTCCAGGGGGTGTACTTGTACATCAAGCTGCCTCACGCTACAGAAACAGGAGATAGGCTCCTGACCTATATGGGCCTCAATGGCTCAGCTGGGCCTCCTGACATCATGACCTGGCAAGGCTACTTAATATGACTGCAGATTGATAAGTAAGGCAACATAAACCCATAATGATTGAATGAGTGTTAAAACTCATTGGTTTGTAGTCAGATTTGACTGTCTAATTGGACAGTGAAGACATCAGGATAAGGTTAAACCTGGCTGTTTGCCTGGTCCGGGGCAGGCTAAGTCCACAGCATAAGCTTCCACGGTAACTAGTGTGGCATTGCTTTCATGAAACTGAATCAAGCCTCAACATATCCAGACTACCTGGCCACGTTAATCTGGCAAGATTAACCAGTTTTCATGAAACCATTGCCATCCAAACATGATGGCAATGCAAACAACCCAAATTTCAAAGATATTTCAAATTATAGTGCTTACAGTAGCCTATATTTGAAAAAAAAAATGATTCGAAACACTACTACTACCGCTACCAACTAACTACAAGTGTGGCACCACTAAACCAACAGCATTTCATCATTGAAAACAGAAAACTCTCATGCATGCTACTTCAACAACAACTGATATTATTGATTAATTACTTGCCTAATAAAAGTCCTGTAACCAAAAATGGTATGGGCGATGAAGCCGCCCCCAATACCATTTTCGCCTGCCCCCTCCCCCAATTGAGAAATGTTACATCCGGGCCTGCTCCCCACCCTGCTCTGCATAATGAAGTATTCTATATTAGTCCCACAAGGTGTTTTGTTATTTTTTTTTCACTTGTTCCATTGGTGCCATTGCTGTGTGTGTGGGGGGGGGGGGGGGGGGGGGTATGTGTTGGTATTGTGACAGTGCTATTCCAGGCACTTTAACTTGCTTCTCTCCAGGGGCGGATTGGCCATCTGGAGTACAGGGAGTTTTCCCGGTGGCCTGCGCCACCTAGTGGCCTGGACAGTTTTTTTTTTTTTTTTTTAGTCCAGGGCAGGCCATGCAGGGCGCCAGGCCCAGGCCAGGCAAACTAGTGTTTCTATCCTTCAAAAAAGAAAAGGTGTCCTACACCAGAGCCTTCAAGTAGGAGAGTTCTCTTCCCCATTAATCGTCTACATTCTCTAGTTGTGTAGACTAAGTTGGGCTAATTCACATGATGACTATTTTAACTCTTGAGGGTGTAAAAATGAAACCAAATGGACCCGCAAGGGTCCATTTGGTTTCATTTTTACGCTCTCAAAGAGTTACATCTGGTTAACCAGCTGCCACCCCCAGGGTGGCCTGGCAAAGGCAAAATTGTCCCGGTGGGAAAATATGTGCCCAATCCGCCCCTGCTTCTCTCTTACTTGTATCCTGCACGCATGGCACCGGTTCAGCCCAGATATACGGTGCGCTGCTGGGAACAACAATACAACATGGATGCATTTTCTTCTATTCTGCGTCTTAGCCTAATTCAAATAGTGTAACAAAAGTTAAGTTGTACAGGGTGAGTTCTGAGAATCGTTTGGGGGAACAAACGATTTTCGTTTTGCATTTTTTGAACAAATCTTGGTGTCCAAATCAGGGTAAAAAAAATGCCCGCTCTTTCCCCGGGTGCTTCAAAAAGCAACTGAGCCCAGTGGCGTTTCCAAGCAATTTGGAGCCCCAGGCAAGATTTTGGACCCGTAAGGGTCCATTTGGCTCCTGGAGGGAAAATCTTCTGTGAAGTCATACCTAGGACAGGAACAGTAAAATGGCGCCCCCTAAGGGCTAAAAATATGAACTATTTTTAAACTAAACAACATATTATGCATTTTAAATGCTCAACCCCAGTTATAGAGTACAAGTATAATGTATTTATCCATATGAGGCTTATTACCCTGGGATCCTTGTAAAGCATGTCTATTGTCTGGTAGTCTCCCCAGGCAACTGCCTAGTCTTCCTAATGGCAAAAACGCCCCTGACTGAGCCACTTCCTTCCAAATGAATATCAGGGGGCGGGGCTGCTCTTTAAAAAAAAAAAGAAGTGTATGGTTGCTGCCAGTGGGGTACGGGGGATGTGTGATATACAGTATCTGCACAATCACATGCACAGCTTAAAGAGTCTTTCTTCACGCATGTGGCGCACACACACACACACACACACACACACACACACACACACACACACACACACACACACACACACACACACACACACACACACACACACACACACACACACACACACACACACACACACACACACACACACACACGGCTTCATGCGATGAAGCCGCCCCCATACCATTTTCGGGTACAGGATGTTTATTAGACAAGTAAAGCATCAATAACAACATCAGTTGTTGTTGAAGTTGCAACAGACACGCTGCTTGCACAAAGCCAAAGGTCTGACTCAGAGAGTTTTCTGTTTTCAATGATGAAATGCTGTTGGTTTAGTGGTGACACAATTGCAGTTAGTGGCAGTAGTAGTAGTGTTTCAAATCATTTTAAATATAGGTACTTTGAATAGAAATATCTTAGGTTGTTTGCATGCCATCATGTTTGGTGGGGCAGACTGGGCATTTAGGGGGGCATTGCCCCCCCATGCCCATGCCTAGATCCACCCCTGTTAAAAACATGCCTGCATGGTCTGTGTGCAGTCCGGAAACGTCTGAACAAACGACACCTTCTCTATCACTGGCGGCATAAACCAGGGGTTTTCAACAGGTGGTCCGGGGACCACCAGTGGTCCCTGAGAGGGTTCCAGGTGGTCCCCAGCTAAGTTGGTTAACCAGATGTAACTCTTGAGAACGTAAAAATGAAACCAAATGGACCCTTGCGGGTCCATTTGGTTTCATTTTTACACTCTCAAGAGTTAAAATATTCATCATCTGAATTAGCCCAAGTCTACACAACTAGAAGATGGACAAAAGCAAAAGAAATCTTTAGTTTTGGGGTCTGTGGGGCTAAAATGTTCTCAAATGGCGGCCCGTGGCTCAAATGCTGAATAAATGGGGGTCCCTGGTGTCAAAAAGGTTGAAAACCCCTGGCGTAAAGCATCAGAAATAGCCTCGCGCCCGGGGGGCGTGTTAACACTTCAAGGAATATGGCGACAACATCGTGCCAAGGCAGCGATAGAAGTACATTATTTTTATGATACATGTAGCGATGCCATGCATAGTACCGTGCTCAAGGGCGGATATAACATTTCCCAATTGGGGGGCAGGTGAAAATGGTATGGGGGCGACTTTATCGCCCGTGGCGCGAAGCGATGAAGTCACACCCATACCATTTTCTGTTACAGGACTTTTATTAGGCAAGTAAAGCATCAATAATAACATCAGTTGTTGTTGAAGTTGCAATAGACATGCAGCATGCATAAAGCTAAAGGTCTGACTCAGAGAGTTTTCTGTTTTCAATGATGAAATGCTGTTGGTTTAGTGGTGACACAATAGCAGTCAGTTAGTAGCAGTAGTAGTGTTTCAAATCATTTTAAATATAAGTACTTAAATTTGAAATATCGCGGGTTGTTTTGCATGCCATCGTGTTTGGTGGGGCAGACTGGGCATTTAGGGGGGCATTGCCCCCCCATGCCCATGCTTAGATCCGCTGCTGACCGTGCTTTTGAATCAAAGCGACTTTGAGGAAAGATCACACAATCTTGTTAGCTCGCCTTCTTAAAAGGATCCCTGGCTAATAAGACAAATATGTCTTAAAACACTATACTTGCCTTCTATAACTAAAACATGCAGATAAAAACACCTTCAATACTTTTTTTCTTTCATAAATAGAGAATCTTTCACTCAATAGGAGGTGCTCCGGTCGCAGGATGATGATGTCACAATCACAATCACATGAGCATGTTCATCCATATATTCTATAGAGCTAGATCACACGTGACATCATCGACCTGCAACAGGAGCAGTTTCTGTTGAGTGAAATATTCTCTATTTATGAAAGAAATAAGATTCCATTGGTGTTTTTATTTGTTTATTTTAGTTATATATGGAAAGTATAATGTTTTAAGCGATGTTTATTTTGTTAGTCAGGGATCCTTTAAACAGATCCCGTCCTTCATGCACTGTACACAGTTTTGCCAACTTGGCACATTTGTCACTATGGTTAGCTTTTTTTCCAGGCACTCCTAGTGCCTGGAAATTAGTGAAAAACACCTGGCGGAAAATCTAGTGCTTTTTTTGCTGGTGAGTTGGGGTGAAATTGGTTGACAGGCACCAGAGATAAATCCCTTGTGTTTCACCATTTTTCCTCCTATGATAGAGTCCTCCTTCCTTCCTAGAAAGGACCATTGGTAACCACATGGACCTTTATAGGTCTGTAACTCTTGAGATCATAAAATGAAACCAAATGGACCCTTACAGGGTCCAAATTTCAAGAGTCTGCACATTTAGAAAATGTAGAAAAATTCCGAGAGACTAAACTCAACATCAAATGGCGGCCCGTGGCTAAAATGCAGAAGAAATACTGGGCCCTGGTATGAAAATGACAAAAAGTCAAAACAAATCATGATGAGGCCTACTGGGACACAATTTAAATATATACAATATACCATCGCACTGCGACGCGTTTTGAGATCGTAGATCAGCTATTTTTGATACGACAGTATGCAATGCGGCCTCTCTAGAGTGAGTGTGGAAATATAGTGGTACCATGGGGGGATTCTTTAAAAGAAAAACACACACAGCAAGAAATGATACAACAGAAATCCAACTATTAGGGCACTACAAATTATTAGGGCATTTTGAACAGTGGTGCCTGTCAGTCACAATGTGGGACAGAGTCTCAATTTGTGGGACGCTTCAAAAATCTTGAAAATGAGGGACTGTCCCACGCAAAGAGGGACATCTGGTCACCCTACGTGTCCCGCATTGATCTGACGCGGACGCACTTTGTCCCGCATTTCGTTTTCATGGAAGAATGCCAGCGTGTTGAGATTCCTGGGAGACTGCAGTCACTCGCTCACATGCGGACACACGGTCAGAAGCAATAAAAAAGGTAACTACTGTTTAACTCAGTGATCCTCTGCTATTTTCATTTCAATGACCCACAAATCCTATTTATGTGAACTTGACCATTTCATTATCTTGGCCAATACATAATGGGCCTTGATATGGTGGTTGAATGCAGAGGTTTTGCATTAAACCAGTGATTTCACTGCACATAAGTGGCTTACAGGCATGTTTACAATATTTTTTGCAACAGCTTCTTATATCTTTTTTTATTTAAAAATGTGGTTATTTTTGTGAACCACTGCTCAGAAACAACGTTGGTTTTCAAAAAATTGAAAAACAGTATTACAAAATAAACATATTGATATTTTAATTGAGTTATTCTTAGGTAGGGGAAGTGATTTCTCTTTTGTCAGATATCACCCCCCCCAGAAAAAGAAATCTGTTAAGGTGTGCAGACCATATATGGAGTTTCCCCCTCCCCCACGTTAGCAGAGGAGCTAATAAAAGTTCCCCAGGTGGCGGGTGAATTCTCCTCCAATCAGGAGAGAGCAGCAGGTTCACATAGTGTAGCTACTCCTGGGGGCCCTAGTGCACCAGGCTGGTACTACACCATGAATTTCAAATCACTTACCCTACCTTTAAAAATACACAAAATAAAATGCTAAAATAATTATGACCATGGTCATACATGGTCATAATGGTCATGTAAAGTGCACTGCATTACACCCCCCCCCCCCCCCACACACACACACACACACACACACACACACACACACACACACACACACACACACACACACACACACACACACACACACACACACACACACACACACACACACGTGTCCTGAATTTGAAAATCTAGGGAGTTGGCAACCCCAGACATATCATGCCTGCATGCATATACATACTGTACGTACCCTACCAGTGAACACCCTCTCACTGTGTTTAAAGTATCAGGGCCGCTGCTTCACCAATACAGAGTACACACACACAGCACCACTCAGTTCACCCCCTACAACACATATGTCAAACTCAAGGCCCGGGGGCCAAATCAGGCCCGTGAATGAATTATCTTTGGCCCGCGGGAGTATTAGAACTGGCCCTCTGGTATATTGCGCACACCATGATAAGAAATGAATGCAACTAATTGTTTTACTTCCTCAGTGTTCACGTCTCAGAGACGTGAACACCTGCTATTTTTCATTAAAACTTAAAACAGTTTTTAATGCAGGCAGTTTCATCTGTACAATTATCTTGGTATTAAGAGAAATTGATTTTTGAAGGGAAATTACTTTTTTGCTGTTTGACAGGGACGTCATCGTAAACCGGTGTTGAAACACAGACCGGTATCTCCGGCCCTCGACTTGTACCATTTTTTCTATTTTGGCCCACTCTGTATTTGGGTTTGACACCCCTGCCCTACAATTACGAACGTATTTGGGGGGGTCCCTCCTGCAGATTCCTCAAAGTCCACCCGTGGGTCGCAGGCCCTCAGGTGGTGAGTGGCTGAACCCAGCAGGATCCTCATCAAGCTCCAGGGTGTTAACGGGTTGGACGGTGGGAGTATATGCAGTCATTAGTGGAACTCTGTTGACCAATGTCACTAGCCACGTTTCCATAAAACCTTTGCGAAAATAGGAAGAGTATGAACTTAAGTCGAAAAAAGAAGAGCGAATTGTCCGCTGTTTCCATTAACTGATGAAATGCGATATTGTAGACTACACCATGTCATCTGCAGCACGACACGTGCGAGGAAAAAGCGTTTGAACTTTATTGGGAATAATATCTATAAGGGCAGAGCCCTTATAGCCCATGTAAGATATCACTTGCGTATCTTAGCTATCATGCATGATGATACAGATCAGATACTGTAAATATAGGACCTGTAGCTGCCTTAGCCTTGCGACTTTCATGAACAAACGCGATGGGAGTCTGAACGTTATTGGCCATGCGTCTCTCGTCCGTTCTGAGCGTTTTTTGTAGAAATATAACTTAAATTAACAAATAACAATGCACTCATCGGCAGGCCACACAACTCTTCAAATGCGCTATAATGCGTGTCCAGTGCTTTTCAATATAAAGTCTTTTCGCAAGCTGTTTCCATACCTCATTTGCGCATTAGGCTCTTCCGATACGCTCCAAAATACGGCACCTTTCAGCGAGAAATTATTTTTGCGCAAAATGGAAACTTATTCGCATTTTGAAGTGTTTCCATTCAACATTCTCTTCGCAAGAGCCGTTTTTGCGCAAAAATAGGGCTTATGGAAACGTGGCTACTGACTGATGCATTCCCCACAACCTGGAACTGTCTCCCTGGCAGGCTCTGCATGTGTCTCACAAAGTTTTGCACTGCATGCGCACACTGCAAGCGCACATGCATGAGTTATACTAAATCAATAGCAACTCATACTTTTAAAAGGAACCCTGGCTAATGAGACAAATATGGATAATACATTATACTTGCCCTCTATAACTGGAATTGAACTTTTAAAACACATAGAATGAGCTCTTTAGTTTAAAAATAGTTCATGGTTTTGTCCCACGGGAGCCGCCATTTTACTGTGCCTGTCACATGACCTGTCATATGGATGACATCACATAAGATCTGTAGTCTAGATTCTAGAACATAGTATGGAACGTTCCATGATTACCCAGCATTGCAACGTAAAGCATCGATATATATACACAGTTCTGTTTGTAATGACAATGGCGACCCCCGCTGGTGAGATAAAGGACTGTAAAACAGACAGGATGGAACACAGGAGGAGAAAACATGTAGTTGTTTGATGCATTCCATTAGTTCTACTGCTGAGCGATCAAAAATGGCAGATGTGCACGGTTGCAGCGCATCACAAACTGACCCCCAATAGGCATGTACATACAGTCTCTATATTTAGCTTTTTTCAGACCCCAACTAGCGCCAAAATTAAAGTTCCTGGTGGAAAATCTAGTGCTTTTTTGCTGTTGAGTTGGGGCCAAATTTACTGAGGCCAATCAAGGCGGCCAGAGATAAAACCCTCCTTTTTCCTCCTATGACAGTTGACCCTTGCAGGTCCATTTGTTTTTATTTTTTTCTTGAAGAAAATCAAGATAATTGTTCTTGCAGTCATACATTTTCCAAGGCTTGTCAAAGAAAAGGTTATGACATGTTCAAATGGACCCTTATGGATCCATTTCGTATGACAGGCACACAGTAAAATGGCGCCCCCCAGGGGATAAAATTATGAACTATTTTTAAACTAAAGAACATATTATGTGTTTTAAATGTTCAATTCTAGTAATAGAGGACAAGTATAAGTCACCACGACTCCCCCTCATGGCGCCCAAGGCAGCTGCCTAGTCCGCCTAATGGCAAAAACACCCCTGATGATAAGAGCGCCCTTCTGCAAGGGTGTGATTTTTATGTGAAATAGAATGCATGTGTGCGTTTGTCTGCTTGCCAACAAAGCCTAGGGCAAAAAAAAAAATACAACAGTCAGGTCATCTGGTTACGGCCGAGTTCATCAACTACCCAGCCGACGATTTCCCACTCCCGCTGCAGGGGCGAAGAAAAATTCTAATTTACATCGACTGCATTTAAATTCCTTTGAAGTTTGCTTGTTTGTTTTGCTCACCTTGAAAAACAAACTATTTCTATTTCTCCTCTGCGGTCGGGGCTGGTACAGCAGCAGCAGCAGCGCATGGCATAAATATGCATTCACCTAGGGGGCAGATGCTATTCTGGCCCCCATGTTTTGAACGTGGTAGGTCACTGGAGACTGGCCCTGTCGGAGAAACCAGAGTCTGGAGGGTGAACGAGAGGAGGGAAGAGAGAGAGAGAGACTAAAAACTGAGAGAAAAGACAAGTCAAGAGAAGCTAAGGATAGGAACGGGTTCAAAGTGAAAAATCTGTTTGAAAGACGGCGAAAGTAAGCAATGGTAGGGCGAGAGGTGGAGTAGTGCATGTCTTTTATAAGAGTACTACAGTAATTGCCGTCTACAGTATTATGTCCAATAATTCAAAGGTGGAAGTTCAAACAGGGCGGATCTAGGCATGGGCATGGGGGGAAATGCCATCCCTAAATGTCCAGTCTGGTCCACCAAACACGATGGCATGCAAAACAACCCAAGATATATCAAATTAAAGTACTTATATTAAAAAAAAAAAAAAAAAAAAAAACACTAATACTGCCACTAACTAACTACAGTTGTGGCACCACTAAACCAACAGCATTTCATCATCAGAAAACTGAGTCAGACCTTTAGCTTTATGCATGCTGCGTGTCTGTTGCAACTTCAACAACAACTGATGCTATTATTGATGCTTTACTTGACTAATAAAAGTCCTGTAACCGAAAATGATATGGGTGCGACTTCGCCCCCATAGTCACCCCCCATACCATTTTCTCCTGCCCCCCCCCCCCCCCACACACACACACACACACACACTATGTTACATCCGCCCCTGAATTCAAAAGGAAAAAAAAAACCCTGACTCATGTTATCAGAGCACTGCGCCGGATGAAAGAGCTCAAACAAAGCTCGATCTCTGCTCGAAAAGATATGCGGCAAAGTTTTCTAAACTCGGCATCGGAAACCCTTGGAGACATGGTGGAGGAAAAGTTCGATTTGGGGAATTGGGAGTTGTTTACTACTGACTACCATGCCTGTATGCAGCCACCCAGTGTGCAGAGCAGGCAATTCTGGATGTCACATTTTATGACACCATATGCCAAAAGAAATACTGGTGGCACAGTGAATCTCAGTCAGTGAATCTGGTTGTGAAAATACAACCAGATTCACTGGTGCGTGCGTGTGTGTCTGTGCACATGCACACATACATGCCTTTGCAAGAGCATGTGCACGCCCACAGTATAGAAAACTACCAGGGCCGGATCTAGGCATGGGCATGGGGGGGGGGGGGGGGGGGGGGGGGGGCAATGCACCTCTAAGTGCCCTGACTACCCCACCTAACATGATGGCATGAAAAAAAAAATCCAAATTTCAAAGATATTCCAAATTAAAGTGCTCATATTAAAAAAAAGATTTGAAAGCTGATGTTATTGTTGATGTTTACAGCAGTGGATCAGGGGTAGAGTCACTGGATGGTAACCACAAGTTGCCGGTTCGATTCCGGGCTCCCGCAGAGTTAGTGTCGAAGTGTCCTTGAGCAAGACACTGAACTCCTAATTGCTCCTGATGCGCTAGTAGGTACTTTGCATGGTTTCCACTGCCATGAGCGTATGAATGTGTGAATGGGTGAATGTGATGCACAATCTATGCAAAGCGCCTTGGATAAAGGTGCCATGCACCATTTACCATTTTACAATTACTTGCCTGATACAAGTCCTGTAATAATTACAGTAATAATACAACTTTCTACTTTTTATTTTTTTTATTTTTAACTTTCTATTTCTATAGCACCTTCCATGACATAAAAGGCAGCTCAAAGTGCTTTACATGGCAATAGAGGCCTGTGGGTCACAAAACTAAAGAAAATATATAAAACAGAAGATAGATTTTGTGTTATAGATACAGTATAAATATGACAAAATACATTTATTGAGTGTGCAGGTTTGGGGTGAATTTAAATGAATGAAGGTAGGGGAAGTGATTTGAAATTCATGGTGTAGTACCAGCCTGGTGCACTAGGGGCCCCCAAAAGTAGCTACACTATGTGAACCTGCTGCTCTCTCCTGATTGGAGGAGAATTGTGGTGACCTGGGGAACTTTTATTAGCTCCTCTGCTAACGTGGGGGAGGGGGAAACTCCATATGTGGTTTCCACACCTTATAATAGAGCATTTTAACAGAAAAAAAATTTTTTTTGGGTGATATCTGACAAAAGTGAAATCACTTCCCCTACCTTTAACATCCAGGCCTGGGAACTACACTATGTCGCAATAAAAACTTCAAGACCCAATAAATGCAGGACAGCAAGGCAGAGTTCAAAGTCAAAACCCGTTACGTGGGGGGTGATTTTATGCAAATCCACAATGGATACAGTTAACGTCACAATCACAAAGTGACACAAACAGGAGGTGACACTAACGAGGACTCGTCAAGGCCTGACCGGGGACAAACAAGACTAAATACAGTATGCACGTGCGGGCTGATTACACACGAGAAACACCTGGTGGATGGCAAGAAGATTGAGCCAAAACAGCTAGAACATAAGAGGAATACAACACCTAGACCAGGGGTTTTCAACCTTTTTCATCCCAGGGACCACCATTTATTCAGGATTTGAGCCACGGACCACCATTTGAGGACAATTTAGCCCCACAGACCCCAAATCTAAAGATTTATTTTGCTTTTGTCCACTATGGGTTGGCTGGGTTTGGGAAACAAAACAAGCAAAATATACATTCCAAAATGGCTAATTCAGATGATGAATATTTTAACTTTAACCAAATGGACCCGCAAGGGTACATTTGGTTAAAGTTAATATTATAAAATAAGAGTTGCATCTGGTTAACCAACTTAGCTGAGGACCACCTGGAACCCTCTCAAGGACCACTGGTGGTCCCCGACCACTGGTTGAAAACCTGTGACCTAGACAACAAATACCGCGACTATAAGAGAGTCTGACCCTCTAGTGCAGGGGTTGGGAACCTTTTTGGATGAGAAACCGATGAACACCACATATTTTAAAAGGAATTTTGTGAGAGCCATACATAAAAAAAAAAAAAAAAAAAAAAAAAAACTAAAATACAAGTAAATGTGTGCATTTTATGTAATTTCAACACCTTTAAAGCCAGAGTTATTTTTAATAACATTCTTATGCTGTTGCTATTTTATCATTGCATATTAGACACACCGCAGAACCTGCTCCATACTTTTTAGTTAACATTTTAGTTAACATGATTAGTTTGTTGTACGGAACCTCTTGCATATGTGCACATCGGCCGTTATTTTTGACAGCAGAGCAAAATACCTGTCAAACAGTGTCTGAGTCTGCCTCATCTGCGCTGCCTATGCAATTGATAGATAAATAGATTGGATACAAAACAAGTGTATGTTTGCCACTTTCCCACTGAAATGACTGCGAACCGGCTTTATCTAGTCGCCGGTGACTGGCGCCGTTTCACGCATACGCAAACGGGTCTAATGATACTTTTTACATGATTAAAGATTTGTCTGCGAGCCAGATGCAGCCCTCAAAAGAGTCAGGGCAGAATCAGGCTCCCGAGCCATGGGTCCCTACCAGGGCCGGATCTACAGTAGAGGGGGGCAGGGGTGGGCACCAAACGTGCATCCTGCCCACCCAAACGTGCATCCTGCCCACCCAATGAAAGGTAATATCAGTGGTTTTCAACCAGTGGACCACTAGTGGTCCTTGAGAGGGTTTCAGGTGGTCCCCAGGCTAAATGTTGGAAAGTTGGTTAACATATTTAACATATTTATTTCTCAAGTTGAATTGTGGTCAAATAAATCTTTAGCTTTGGGGTCTGTGGGCTAAAATGTCCTCAAATGCTATTCCGTGGCTCCAAAGCCGAATAAATAGTGGGCCCTGGTATCAAAACTGGTAGTAAAACTTTGGAGTTGCCCATACACCCTGCCATTCTTCCAGCCCACCCTAGTAGGGCTGGCTAGATCCGGCGCTGTTCCCTACTCCTGCTTTAGGAGAGAGACAGCTAGGTGAAATGACCAAACAACATGAACATGCAGCAGAGCTTCAGAGCGCTATGCAGGAACAGCTGAGAATGCAGAGAAAAGGGGGACGAAACCCCCCAGAGCTTTCTACCACCACTGCCAGGACAGGAGCAGGGCACACTGCAGTCGGAAAACCACACAGCGTGGGTGAAGGCAGTCTGTGTGGCACAGCTACAGAGTATATAGACAGAGCTCTGCAAACTCTGTTCACTTTTTGGGGTCAGTGCAATGGCGGCTCCTCTACATAGACCTTGTTTACATGCACAGAATGGGGTCAGTTTTGCCACTGTATGTTGGGTTTTATTATGTGAATGCTGTTCAATGTTACGACAGTTGGTGGGTTGTGCACGGCATATGCTCTGTCATCGCCATAGGAACGGTTGCCGTGGCAACGGGGGCGGAGCGGACAATCACCGGAACACGCCAGCACGGATATGAACTGTTGCCTGCTGGGCATGCGGCATGGACGGAGTGAGCGTCACACGCTGAGTAGCACGGTCAGACACAGCAGCACGCGGCCACGCCGGAGAACACGGAGCAGGACAGACAGCCAACGACCCGTCGCCATCGCGGACCTGTGGTCGGTGTCCAGGAGCCTGAGGTGCCCAGCTTCGGAAGCGGTCACCAGAGAAAGAGGGGACGTGTAATCAACGCAGCAGGGGGGCTAAGTCACGACTTGCCCCTCTCCGCAGTTAAGTACCCCTCTGTGTCACTATTGTTGGAGCGACTGAAAGATAACCTGCCTAGTGTTCTGCACCGTGTGAAGAGAGCGTTGTTGACTTTTAGTTTTTATTGTTGCCACTGTCATTGGGACTTGTTTTAATACTCCGTTGTGGCATACTTCCGCCCGTGGGACGTATTTTAATATCCAGTTTGTCGGACAATTCCACTGTAGCCATACTTTTAGACTGATATTGCGTGCTGTTTGTAGTGTGACCCATTAGCCTTTTAGCATGTTTTATTACCCTGCTTGATGTGTTGATATGAGCGATAGTATAGGCGTGTTTGGAACAAACCGACTCACGTGGAATATTATTTCTGACCCCAAAGGGCCTTCCCAGACGGAACAGGAGGAGTACGTGCGACCTATGGACTGAATGAACTATTTGGATTAATCCCCACATGCAAGAGGAGGACGCAAGTGGACATTGTGCTGCCGCCCTATATACTTTTGTGGTTTATACTTGTTAGCACCCCATGTTCTAAAATATTGTTTTAGAAATAAACTGTGATATTGTACCCTTGACTCAAGACAGTTTTACTCTGCTCAACCTGATAGAAAAAGAACCTGATTATATTATAAGTGGCATTAGAGTTCCTGGGCTCTGGTTATCTCCAGGTGGCGTAGTCGGCTACACATGTAAATTACTCTCACCATTTCAACCTCGCCACAGACGCTTTTTTGGCGTAGCGCGGCAGGATCAGGCCACTGAGCAGAGTTAAAACCAAGGGTTTTTTGTTTTAATTTTTTTTAAAGAAAAAAAGAAAAATTGTAAACATGATGATGATGCCTGTTTTTCCGGGTGCACCATGGGTGCCAAAGTTTGGTGGTGCAAACTCAGAAATTGCATATGGGGACTGGAAGGAACAGTTGCAAGGACTAGTGCAATATGCAGGCCAAACAGAACAGCTAAAAGTAAATGTTTTAATGGGGGCATTGACAGGAGTGGCTAAAAGACAGATAAATGTATTGGGGGTAGAAGAGCGTAACACCACTGCTAAAATATTCACTGCACTAGATGCATTATATAAAACCAAAGTCCCAGTCTCGGCAGCCAGGGCACAGTTTTATGGGTGCCGACAGAAACCTGATGAACCGGTACATGCTTATATTCTTAGGCTAAGGGAGCTTTATAGTGGGCTGCAGCAACACAACGAAGACGAGGCCCCTGCTGATGGGCATTTGAAAGAACAGTTTTTGCTCGGTCTAGAGGAGGGACCCTTAACACAGACTTTGAGAAGATATGCTAGGCAAAATGTTGATGTAACTTTTGATGGTCTCCAACAAGAAGCTCTGCTTTTAGAGGAGGATGGATGTGGACGCAGGTGGCCAGAGGTGACCTGCACTGCTGTGGGAGGGACAAACAACCCCCGGCCTCACTCACAGAGAGCTGACTGGAAAACGGAGTTCAAGCAAGAGATTATGGCTGAAATGAAGGAGCAGTTGAAGGATTGGGCCAAGGAGCTTCTACGGGAGCTAGCACCCAGCGGTCCGCCAGAGCGGACCGGATCCAGGAGCCCACCAAGGCATACCAGTCACACCCCGCGACAACCAGCACACCGTCAAGAATCTGCACAGTCTAATACATGGACGGCAGACGGTAAGCCTATATGCAGACACTGTGGCCAAGTGGGCCATATTGCCCGTTTTTGTAGAAGCTCCAGCCACCCGGCACCAGATTTAAACTGATCTCCCCCACTACTGAGGCTCGGGCAGTGGGGTTGGGACAGGAGGAGGTGTTAGAAGGGCCAATGGAAGCATTAATTGGACAATGTCCACAGGTTGAAGTTGTAATGGGTGGGGTGAAGATGACTGGACTGCTAGACACGGGTTCACAAATTTCCATAATCCAGCATAGTCTTTTCCTTGAACATTTTCCTGACCAAGCAGTAAAAAAACTCCCCACCATGATTAAACTCAAAGCTGCAAACAACATCCGTATTCCCTATTTGGGTTATGCAATGCTGGATTTTAATGTTGAGGGCCATGAGCTCGGCACGAGAGGGGTCTTTGTGGTCGAGGATGAATCTGCATCCAATCCCCTCCTCATAGGCATGAACATTGTCCAGGCATGTTGGGACGTTGTGTTCCGAGACGCAAATGGACCCGTGTCATTTAACTGTCGGAATCCTAAGTTTCAGAGTGCCTGGAGAGCAGCCTTCGCAGAATGCCGGGAGACGAAAGTGACGGCAGGCGACGGGTTCAGAGGTTACATCAGGCCAGCGTATCGCAGAGGGGTTACTATCCCTGCAAGGAGTGAAGTGGTAATCTGGGGACGTGCTGCAGCTGGAACCGGCAACTACCATGGGCTGATAGAAGCCCTCCCAGAGCCCGGCACCATTTTCGTGGCCAGAACGGTAGCTGTGGTAAGACAGGGGAGGGTCCCCATTCGTGTCCGCAACCTACAAGAATTCCCAGTCGCCTTGGGACGCTACGAGAAACTGGGGCGTTTATTCCAGATAGGAGAAGAGGACATCCAGGGCACACGTGACGTCAGCCTACAGCCCGGGGCCGATGGCGTGGTTGAGGTCAGCGTGGTTGATATCTGTGCTGAGGCGGAACAAGGGGAATTGTTTGAAGCGCTCAAGCGGACGGATAGACCAGACCTGACCCCGGACGAGCAAGGCCAACTGACAGCCCTACTAGCAAAGTGGGGAAAAGCATTCGCTGCCCATGAGGAGGATTTCGGTAGGACAGATGCCGTGAAACATGTCATACCCACAGGTGATGCACCCCCTATAAGAGAGCGGTTCCGCCCCCTGCCACCCATGTTGTACCAGGATATGAGAACCCTCCTAGCAGGTATGTTGCAAAATGGTGTCATAACCGAAAGTACAAGCCCCTGGGCAGCACCCATTGTAATGGTTAAGAAAAAAGATGGCCGGTGGAGGTTCTGTGTTGACTATAGAAAACTGAACTCTGTTACTCATAAGGATGCTTTCCCACTCCCTAGGATCGAAGAAACGCTGACCTCGATGACCCGAGCCGAGTGGTTCTCCACCCTGGATCTCGCCAGTGGCTACTGGCAGGTAGAGGTGGACCCACAAGACCGTGAGAAAACAGCCTTTACCACCCCCCTAGGTCTTTATGAGTTTCAGCGTATGCCGTTCGGCCTCTGCAATGCACCGGCTACATTTCAGCGCTTAATGCAACAGTGCCTCAGTGGCCATATTACTAATTCATTATTAGTTTACCTTGATGACATAGTTGTCTATTCCCCTGACTTTGCCACGCATCTGAGACACTTAGAGGAGGTTTTCGAGTGCCTGTGGAAGAACGGCCTAAAACTCCGCCCCGATAAGTGCAAGTTGTTTCACAAACAGGTGCAGTTTTTGGGACACGTAGTCGACAAAAACGGAGTGAGCCCAGACCCCGCTAAGGTATCCGCTGTCGTTGATTGGCCTACTCCCACCACAGCCAAAGAACTGAAGGGCTTCCTGGGCCTAGCCGGTTACTACAGGCGTTTCGTCCCGGGCTTCGCTAAAGTGGCGCGACCACTGAACTCGCTCCTAGTCGGCATACCGAACGACAAACGTTTAGCCTCTCGTCGCCTCATTTGGTCGTCGGAGGCCCAGGCATCGTTCGAACAGCTGAAAAAGACTTTAACTGAAGCCCCCATTCTTGCCTATGCAGACTTTTCTAAACAGTTTGTCCTCTACACAGATGCCAGCAACCATGGACTCGGAGCAGTATTGGCCCAAACCCAGGAAGGTAAAGAGCGAGTGATTGCATATGCCAGCCGCAGCTTACACCCTACTGAACAGAATGATGCCAACTATAGCTCATTTAAATTGGAACTGCTGGCATTAAAGTGGGCGATTACCGAAAAATTTAAAGACTATTTGACAGGAGCTAAGTTTGTGGTCTACACGGACAATAACCCGGTTGCCCATTTACAGTCAGCGAGGTTGGGAGCAGTGGAGCAGCGCTGGGTGGCCCAGTTGGCCTCGTTCGATTTTGAAGTAAAGTACCGGGCTGGGAAGGAGAACACAAATGCAGATGCCCTCTCTCGATTCCCCACCAGCTCCCCACAGGAGCCGTTGACTGAACCTGTAGCCACCACCGCAACAACGACAGTGACCCAGGAGGAGTCCTCCTCCACCCAGGAACCTGACTGGGCTGCTGAGCAGCAAGCCGATCCAGAGATTCAAGCTGTGGCCAGGTATGTGGAACAGGGCCGACGTCCTACCAAACTTGGACTGAGAACATTGTCTGCCGGAACTGTCAGATTGCTAAAACAATTTAAGAGACTTTGTATTCGCGGGGGCATTTTGTGCCGCCGATTTGTTGACCCTAACACCCATGAACAGTGGTTCCAGATTGTGTGCCCAGGGCCTAAACGCCAGGAGGTGTGGAGGAAACACCACGAAGCAACAGCACATGCTGGAGCAGGGAGGACGGCGACTACCCTAAGACGCCGGTTCTACTGGGTCGATATGGAGAAGCAGGTGCGTGGGTTTCAGTCGGAATGTGTTGTCTGCAGCCTACAGAAAGACAGGGCAGAAGTAAGAGCCCCCTTAAACCCTGTCGCTGTCACGTATCCTTTAGAACTAGTTGCTATAGACTTTCTGACCCTCGGTAGACCAAATGATTTGTACCAAAATGTCCTGGTCATGACTGACATGTTTACCCGGTACTCCTGGGCTGTGCCCACTCGCGACCAGACGGCAAAAACGACAGTGCGAGCAATTTGGTCCCAAATTATTCAAACTTTTGGCTGCCCTGTCCGTTTTCTTTCTGACCAGGGGGGGAACTTTGAATCGGAACTGATGAAACAACTATGTGAGATGTATGGTATCACTAAAAGCAGGACAACTCCGTACCACCCGGCCGGGAATGGTCGCTGTGAGAGGATGAACAAGACCCTCCTGACTATGCTCCGTACACTAGGAGCAGAACAACAAAGTAGGTGGCCTGAACATTTGCCAGAGCTCCTACAAGCTTACAACAACACCATACATAGTGCCACAAGTTTCGCCCCTTCTTACCTCATGTTTGGCCGACACCTGAGGCTCCCAGTAGATGTCGGGTTGGGGGTCGCACCAGAACAGACTACTTATAGAATGAGGGATTGGGTTCGCGAGCACCACCAGAAACTGTCCTATGCGTATAATTTGGCTCGGGACAAGATGACGAAAACGTCAGAGCAGTCTAAACGCCAGTATGACCAGCGAGCAAATGCTACCCCATTATTGAAGGGGGAGCGTGTATGGGTCCGGTGCCGGAATAGACAAGGCCAGGGGAAACTTCATGGTGGGTGGGACGCCGAACCTTACCTTGTCTGGGAGTCGGTGGGAGACACAGGGCTAGTATACAAGGTGAAGCCGGAAAAGGGAGGAAAAGAAAAGATTGTACATAGAAATGCCCTTAAATTGTGCACAGGCCCTCTGTTACCACAAAGGTCCATGCCCTCACCGGCAGAGCCGGAAAGTGTTCCTGAGCTCCCAATGTTTTATTGCATGCCTGTGCCCCATGTTACTGTAGATGAGCCTGTGCGACGCTCTGTTAGAGCAAACCGAGGGGTCCCACCAGCCCGTTATAGGACGTAAATGTTGCAGGGACTGCCAACGTTAAACTGTGGGGAGATGTGATGGGGTCAGTTTTGCCACTGTATGTTGGGTTTTATTATGTGAATGCTGTTCAATGTTACGACAGTTGGTGGGTTGTGCACGGCATATGCTCTGTCATCGCCATAGGAACGGTTGCCGTGGCAACGGGGGCGGAGCGGACAATCACCGGAACACGCCAGCACGGATATGAACTGTTGCCTGCTGGGCATGCGGCATGGACGGAGTGAGCGTCACACGCTGAGTAGCACGGTCAGACACAGCAGCACGCGGCCACGCCGGAGAACACGGAGCAGGACAGACAGCCAACGACCCGTCGCCATCGCGGACCTGTGGTCGGTGTCCAGGAGCCTGAGGTGCCCAGCTTCGGAAGCGGTCACCAGAGAAAGAGGGGACGTGTAATCAACGCAGCAGGGGGGCTAAGTCACGACTTGCCCCTCTCCGCAGTTAAGTACCCCTCTGTGTCACTATTGTTGGAGCGACTGAAAGATAACCTGCCTAGTGTTCTGCACCGTGTGAAGAGAGCGTTGTTGACTTTTAGTTTTTATTGTTGCCACTGTCATTGGGACTTGTTTTAATACTCCGTTGTGGCATACTTCCGCCCGTGGGACGTATTTTAATATCCAGTTTGTCGGACAATTCCACTGTAGCCATACTTTTAGACTGATATTGCGTGCTGTTTGTAGTGTGACCCATTAGCCTTTTAGCATGTTTTATTACCCTGCTTGATGTGTTGATATGAGCGATAGTATAGGCGTGTTTGGAACAAACCGACTCACGTGGAATATTATTTCTGACCCCAAAGGGCCTTCCCAGACGGAACAGGAGGAGTACGTGCGACCTATGGACTGAATGAACTATTTGGATTAATCCCCACATGCAAGAGGAGGACGCAAGTGGACATTGTGCTGCCGCCCTATATACTTTTGTGGTTTATACTTGTTAGCACCCCATGTTCTAAAATATTGTTTTAGAAATAAACTGTGATATTGTACCCTTGACTCAAGACAGTTTTACTCTGCTCAACCTGATAGAAAAAGAACCTGATTATATTATAAGTGGCATTAGAGTTCCTGGGCTCTGGTTATCTCCAGGTGGCGTAGTCGGCTACACATGTAAATTACTCTCACCATTTCAACCTCGCCACATTTACATGCACAGAATCTATTCAGAATAGAATCTATTCAGAATAGAAATTGGCCGTATAAACACATCATTCGGAATAGAATATCCCATTCCCATTTGCCCGAGGAATGAGTTCCGTGTTCCATGTAAACAGTTGGGTATAAATCTCTATTCGGAAATTAAAGTTTTCATTCCAAATAGATTCTAGAATAGATTATGTAACTGCAGTCATATCTTCATAGAAGTCTATGACCGCATTTTAGCCCCACAGACCCCAAAAACTAAGAATGGGGACAACCAATGGGGACTCGTACTGGACTGGAAGTATAGGGACAAATGCATAGTTCCCTCTATTTGGGCCTGAGCCCAAATTTTAGGCTCAGGCAACAGCCCAGCTTGAAGGGTAATACAGGCAACTACAAACACTGTTTGTACACACTAAAGTCTAACTCCACCCCACCTCCACTCTATTGGTTCATTATGAATCTGCTGGCAACTGCTGTGCTGTGACTGGCTAAAATGCTTCACCTTCCCCTCAAATTAATTAATTTTCCTGAGCCAGACGAATGTTTTGTTTTCATGATTTGTTGACAACAAAGTTCTCGACTGTCTGCAGGACGAAGCAAGTGTCTATCTGCGGGGAAACCGCTGCAGCATCAAAGTAGAAGCAATGTAGAGCGGAACAAGGCAAAAAAAAAAAAATAGCGAAATATCTATTTTGATTCTTGGCTAAAAAGTTGCCTCTAGGCTATTTTATTACCTTTAGGATCTTCTATGGGTTGATTCAATGCACATTAACACAATATAAAAGGTCACAAATCACAAACATGACGTGACACTAACTGGGTAACAAGACTGTGATGCACATGGGGGCTGATTACACACGAGAAACACCTGCGCAAGACTCACTTTGAAGCATAACTACGAGAACCTACATGCCGTGGCAACAACGAAAACAAACCATGTCTTATTTTTTTTTGTGCTAAGGAGAATTCATTTCTTCAAAACTGAGGTTGTCAAAAAGAGAAGTCCAAAAAAAATGACCCCTAAAGAGGAGAAATAAATAATTTAAATAAACTCTGAACCGTTAATAACCTTGGGCTGCGTGTTGCCCGCGGCGGGTTTATCACAGACACCGTGCTAATGAGCGCCCCCTGGAACCTCTCCTCCCCGTCAAAGTCATCGCATGATGACACTGATGTGGTGAGATTGATATTCACGCTCCATTCACTGTCCTCCACACCTGACTGCCCTGTTTACGTCCCTGCGCAATTAGTATCTGCCCAAGACGCACACGCATGCGAGCGCACACGCGCGTGCACAAACACGAGAGAGAGAGATATTAACCCACGCTGAACTGAAAAAAATATTCAAAGTTTTGCGCCACATTTTCACCATTTTCGAAAATATCAGACCTACAAGCTCATAGCGCGCCACTCTGTGGCACGCTATGAGCTTGTAGGTCTGTTATTTTTTGTAATGGCAGTAATGCCAATAGTATAACTAATTCTGATAATGCTAAGTAATACTAATGTTAAGTATTGTTAATGCCAATTATTGTGAAAAGGCTAATACAGTAGTTCCTGACACCAGATTATAGCTGCAGCAAGATTCTAGCTTTTGACACTAGATTCTACAGTAGTTTCCGACACTAGATTCTAGTTATTGACACTAAATTATAGTTTCTGATGATAGGATCTACTTTTGACACTAGAATTTAGTTTCTGACGCTAGAATCGAGTTTTTGACACTAGATTCTATAGTCTCTGACACTAGATTCTAGTTTTTCTGAAAAATCTGTGTTCCTGTGTCAGTGATGCTAACATATTTCAAGCCAAGGACCACCAGAATTATCCATATTTGGCTGCAGACCCCCATCTGAAAACATGTTGTTCTAGCGATTCCCCAGATGCAAAAAATTGAGTTAAAAATGTTTGCTTCCAAAATAACATATTCAGACATTTGCAGCACATTTTCACAATTTTTCAAAAATAGCAGAACAACAAGCTCATGTCGCGCCACTCGGTGAGCTTGTTGATCTGCTATTTTTCAACAGATAAAACACCAAAACGCGTTCAGGACACTAAGGGTTAATTGTGTGTGTGTGCGTGCCCACGAGCATTAGCAAGCAACAATTGTTTGGAAATTACGGTAGACGTCTTTCAGCCACACTTGAAGGAGGCTCTGCCATATCGCCACGGCCATTAGCGGTTCATTTAATCCTCATAAAGCTCCCATACCTCTCTGAACCAAGGCACAACACAAGGAGAAAGGATAAGGTCCAAAAAAAAAAGGTAAAACAAATCAGGCATGCACGATTAGCCAGTAGCATAATTGAAATAGGCCATATCAGCCATAAAAATGTCATATCACTATCGGAATGGTCCTAAAGTAAAACAGCTTATTTATTTATTTGGCTTTCACCAAATAAAATGAAACAATGAATAAAAAATAACAAACAACCCTACATTTAAAAGTATTCTAATCAACATTTTAGACAAATAGCTATATTTTTTTTGCCGTTCTTCCTTCTGTCGCTGATGCTGCAGCCGTTTCACTTCAGACAGACAGGTGCTTTGCCCTTTAGACGGTCCAGAACATTTGACGTCCAGAACAAGGCAGTGCTAGTGTGTGGGGGCGGGAGGGGGTTGCGGGAGGTGCGGCATTTTAGCCAATCACAGTGCAGCAACAGTCTCCAGCAGTTTCATAATGAGAGTGGAGGTGTCATGAGTTAGATTTCATGACACGTAATTTTTTTTATTTAATTGTTTATTTCAAAAAGTCTATGAGGAAAAATGAATGGGGAATGTAGTTCTGGGACGCAGGTGCGTTGTCATGAAAGGGGCGGGACCAGGATGCTCTATACTGCCAGTCAGGGGCGGATCTAGGCATGGGTATGGGGGGGAGGGGGGATGCCCCCCGAAATGCCCAGACTGCTCCACCAAACACGATGGCATGCAAAACAACCCAAGAAAGTGCTTACATTCAAAATGATTTGAAACATATCTCTGCTGCTACTCCCTAACTGTGGCACCACTAAATTGACATTTCATCATTGAAAACAGAAAACTCTCTGAGTCAGACCTTTAGCTTTATGCATGCTGCGTGTCTGTTGCAACATCAACAACAACTGGTGTTATTACTGATGCTTTACTTATAAGTCCTGTAACAGAGAATGGTATCCCACCCCAATTAATTAATTACCATAAATACAATATTTTTCAAATAAATGCTTTTTTTAATACATCATGGTAGACTAAGCGAGGAACTATTATTTCCTTCTGACCTAAGTGTTCTCTCTACTTGTCTATTTCAGTGGTGACATGCAGCCATAAGTGTGTAAAACTCTTATCTGTGGACCACCAGTGGTCCCTGAGAGGGTTACAGGTGGTCCCCAGGCTAAGTGATGGGAAGTTAACCAGATGTAGCTCTTTGAGAGCGTAAACATGAAACCAAATGGACCCGCAAGGGTCCATTTGGTTTCATGTTTACGCTCTCAAAGAGATAAAAATATTCATCAACTGAAGTAGCCCAAGTCTACACCACTAGAGAATGTACAAGATTAACGGTCATTTGTATGGTGTATATGGTATGGTATGTTTGACTTTTTTGTTTCCCAAATCCAGGCAGGAATTGTGAACAAAAGTAAAATAAGTTTTTGGTTTTGGGGTCTGTGGTGCTAAAGTGTCGTCAGAAGGTGGTCCATAGCTCAAATGTTGAATAAATAGTGGGCCCTGGTATGAAAAAGGTTTGAAAACCACTGTGATATTTCTATCCAATAGGTCAGATACTCACCTGAAAATGATTCCCCGGAGCACAGTGGCAAAGTGTTAAGTTAACAGGTCCTGTGTGTGTGTGTGTGTGTGTGTGTGTGTGTGTGTGTGTGTGTGTGTGTGTGTGTGTGTGTGTGTGTGTGTGTGTGTGTGTGTGTGTGTGTGTGTGTGTGTGTGTGTGTGTGTGTGTGTGTGTGCATGCGCCATATTTTAGATGATGGTCAGGCACAAACTCTGCATGTCACAAAAGAAAACAAAACAAAAAAAATCAGCATTTTGAGCCATGGACCACCATTTGAGGACATTTTAGCCCCACAGACCCCAAACATTAAAGATTTCTTTTTGCTTTCGCCCCCACAATTCTAGCCTGGATTTGGGAAACAAAACCGGGAAAACATACAGAACAAAATGATCATTAATCTTCTAGTTGTGTAGACTTTTTACACTCTCAAGAGTTACATCTGGTTAACCAACTTAGCTGGGGACCACCTGGAACCCTCTCAGGGACCACTGGTGGTCCCCGGACCACCTGTTGAAAACCCCTGTCATGGAGACATGCCAACATAGGCTGCAGATACCGCTATTAGACTAAAAAGTGTGATGATAGTAATATCAATTAGTGGAATGCAGACTAAAAATTCAGATGACTTAAATGTGCCTGAATACATGCATTGTATTGTGAAACCCCATTGCTAAATTGCTGTCAACATTAACACTGCTTGGAGTGCAGATAACATCAAAGTGGAGGCGTGTGTGTATATACAGTATAATTAGCATATACAGAGTACACGCTTCCAAAATGCCTCGCGTGGGCGACTGGGCATGCTGATTTTTTTTTAGCATCAGCTGATGTTCTCTTTTTAAAATAGTTGTGTTTGCGCTCGCACCAGGGGCGGATCTAGGCATGGGCATGGGGAGGGGGGGACAGACTGCCCCACCAAACATGATGGCATGCAAAACAACCCAAGACATTTCAAATTAAAGTGCTTATAATTAAAATGATGTGAAACACTACTACTGCTACCAACGAACTACAGCTGTATCACCACTAAACCAACAGCATTTCATCATTGAAAACAGAAAACTCTCTGAGTCAGACCTTTAGCTTCATGCATGCTGCGTGTCTGTTGCAACTTCAACAACAACTGATGTTATTATTGATGCTTGCTTGACTAATATAAGTCCTGTAGCCTAAACGAAAATGGTATGGGTGCGACTTCTACCATTTTCTCCATCCCTCCCCCCCAAACCCCCCCCCCCCCCCCCCCCCCCCCCACACACACACACACACTCCCAAATTGGGAAATGTTACATCCGCCCCTGGCTAGCACCCACTGACAACAGTGGTTTGCAGGGCTGAATGCAGATCTGCCCATGGCCATGGGGGCACATGGCAGGTGGGCACAGTTCTATGTGGGGCCTGGACATATCCAGTCCTTAGTTCACACTGAATCCTCTTGCAGAGAGAGTTCACGGTGATGCAACAGCACCCCACTGTGGACAGGGAGAGAAGAACGCCCACAAACCAGACTATGGTTACACTGTTCAATCTGCCCAATCATCATCATGGTCTAATGCAGGGGTTTTCAACAGGTGGTCCGGGGACCACCAGTGGGCCCTGGGAGGACTCCAGGTGGTCCCCAGGCTAAATAATGGAAAGTTGGTTAACCAGGTGTAACTCTTTGAGAGCGGAAACATGAAACCAAATGGACCCTTGAGGGTCCATTTGGTTTCATGTTTACACTCTCAAGAGTTTACACTCTCAAGAGTTAAAATATGTGAATTAGTCTACACAACTAGAGCCAGACTGTCCAGACTGCCCCACCAAACATGATGGCATATGCAAAACAACCCAAGATATTTCAAATGACACTACCACTGCTACCTACTAACTACAGTTGTGGCACCACTAAACCAACAGCATTTCATCATTGAAAACAGAAAACTCTCTGAGTCAGACCTTTAGCTTTATGCATGCTGCATGTCTGTTGCAACTTATTGATGATTATAGTTGCCTAATAAAGTGAAAATGCAAATATGGAACTGACTACTGAAGGAGAGGACAAATAGGGTGTATTGATGACATGATGAGGCCAAAATCAAACAAGCTGTTCCTGAGAGAAAGTTTCATCAAGCTCCCACAGTATATGATATGAAAGCCTGCTTGTTCAAACTTAGTTATTTGTGGGGAAAACACACGTGGGAGTTAATCCCCCTTCAACCCATTGTGTCCTGACCCTCGATTCGAGTTTCTGACACCAGATTATACAGTAGTTCCTGACACCAGATTATAGCTGCAGCAACATTCTAGCTTTTGACACTAGATTCTACAGTAGTTTCTGACACCAGATTATACAGTAGTTCCTGACACCAGATTATAGCTGCAGCAACATTCTAGCTTTTGACACTAGATTCTACAGTAGTTTCTGACACCAGATTATACAGTAGTTCCTGACACCAGATTATAGCTGCAGCAACATTCTAGCTTGTGACTCTAGATTCTACAGTAGTTTCTGACACCAGATTATACAGTAGTTCCTGACACCAGATTATAGCTGCAGCAACATTCTAGCTTTTGACGCTAGATTCTACAGTAGTTTCCGACACTAGATTCTTGACACTAAATGATAGTTTCTGATAATAGGATCTCCTTTTTGACACTAGAATCTACTTTCTGACGCTAGAATCGAGTTTTTGACACTAGATTCTATAGTTTCTGACACTAGATTCTAGTTTTTCTGAAAAATCTGTGTCCCTGTGTCAGTGATGCTAACATATTTCAAGCCAAGGACCACCAGAAATATCCATATTTGGCTGCAGACCGCCATCTGAAAACATGATGTTCTCGGGGTTCCCCAGAAGCGAAAAATTGAGATAAAATGTTTGCTTCCAAAATAATGTATTCAGAGATTTGCAGCACATTTTCACAATTTTTCAAAAATAGCAGAACAACAAGCTCATGTCGCGCCACTCGGTGGCGCGACATGAGCTTGTTGATCTGCTATTTTTCAACAGATAAAACACCAAAACGCGTTCAGGACACTAAGGATTAACTCAAAAGCAGGTAACCAAATTGAACCAAGGCCTGTACTCACCGCTGGGTGGAGTACAGCTGAGGTGCTGCTGCCAAACATTTCGGCCATCTTGCAATGGAGGTGAAGGTGGAAGTGGGAGTGAACTGTGTGAGACTAGTGGGCTGCCATTTACGGGTTGCCAGATTGAGCAGGTTTATCTATTCAGTGTCATGCTTTGAATCACTTTTGAAAACCTTTATTAAGGGATCAAGCAGTCCACGAAGTGGACTTGTTAAGGGATCAAGCAGTCCACGAAGTGGACTTGATCCCTTCTTGTTTTTGTCTCTTTTTTCCTCCTTCCGCCAAAAATAGCTGTTCTGGCTGAACCGTGCAGTCGGTTTTCGCGAAAATTGGTAATCTGGTAGAGGGTGATGCCAAACGGTGATGATGCGAAGCCTGTGACCACTTGTCAAATGGTGGCGCTATAGCACTCAACTGAAATTGCAAACTTTAAACACTCATAACTCATGAACTGCTCGTCTCTCAGAAATGTAACTTATATTCACTTATGCGTCTGCTTATGTCAAACAACTTTTGTATTCTGACTTTTGACCTCTGACCTTTAGATGAACCGCCATCTTGAATTATATGTAAAACAGTTAAAATGTCTCTTCTCCTACAATCTTTGATCAAAATGCATAACAATGACCTACACATGAACTTTGAAGCCATACAAACATGAAATGGGTGTGAATTTTGTTTTAAGTGAAAAAATTATGTTTTTACGAGCCAATGAAAATTGCTCGTTTGTGAAAATGATTCTAATGCCCCTAATCTACACATGCAGCGTAATCTGCTTCTGAGATTTTACAGTTTTGTAGAGGGGGATGCCAAATAGCAGCAAAACCAGTCTCACTCCAATTGCTCAAATGGGGGCGCTATAACAATTCTTTGAAACTGAAACATTTGAAAAACCATAACTCGGGCCTCGTTTGGCCAAAAATCATGGGACTTGTTTCTACATGTTCCTTGATTCATGTGGAACACATCTGTTACAGATGTGTTCCATTGACCGGTAAGCTCCACCCCCAGAGTGTCTGCCATTTTAAGCAGTTTGAAAAATGCTCATGCCTGATTTTCTGGCTGGATTTTTGATTTGCACAACAAATGTGGTTTGTTGTACAAACCGGTTTGCATTTTTTTTGTACACACCATCACTGTGTTTGTGTGTGGACGTAAAGTACTTCTGTGGCCTGCCGCACCGAGGACAGCCATCGTCAGTGTGTTAATCTCGCGTTAATTTTTTTGACGCCATTAACGCACGGCTGTGTTAACACGAGATTAATGCATTAATGCGTTAACGCATTAACGTGTTAACGCCAACACCTTTAATATATATAAATATATGTGGGGTTTTTTTCAGGCTAGCTAGATTGCATTGCATTGTGGGTCCTTTAGGTCCTCTCACAGGTGGGTTTACCAAAGATAGTATATAGCATGAGAATACACATTTTGAACCCTGCTCTGCTCCAACAATTGCATGACATATATAAGTTCAGTGTTCCATCTTTCTATGGCTTATTTGTGCATATTGTTTAAAACTCAATGTAATGGTAATGGCACCAACTCAGTGGTCTTGTGGTTAGAGTGTCCACCCTGAGACTGGGAGGCCCGGGTTCAATTCCCAGCTGGGTCATACCCCAACATTCTAGTCTACCAGTAAGAGTTAAATATATATAATATATATATTTGCATGACACCTGCTACATGAGAACTTTGGCCCTATCCGGACAAAACTTCAGAAGCAAATTTGTTTTCATCAAAAAATGACGTTTTTATAAGCCAATGAAAGTTGCTCGTTTGTGAAGAGTCTTCTTCTGCTTGTTTCTCTCTGGCAACACTGGAGCAATTACATTGTGCCAGATTGTGTGAGAGGAATAAGCATGTGGAACTTATTTCCATTTGTCACTTTGACCACTAAGCTCCACCCTCGGACTGCTGAATTGTGCATATTGTTCATATTGCTTACTGCTTGGTGGCGTGTTGTTGGGTTGTTTCATTGATGACAACAACTAAGCAAATCATTGTGCCTGGATAGCTCAGTCGGTAGGGTGCCTGACTTGAATCTTGAATCTTGAATCTTGTGTTCCGAACAAGATTGAGGGTTCAAGTCCCACTGCTGACAATACAAAGTCTGAGTCTCCAAAAACCCTGCTGTGTTTCCACAATCACATGATGTATTTCTTCCATGTTTCTATGGCTTATTTGTGCATATTTAAGGAGCGGTAGTGGCTCAAAGGTAGAGTAACCGGATGGTAACCACAAGGTTGCCGGTTCGATCCCGGGCTCCTGCAGAGTTAGTGTCGATGTGTCCCTGTCCCACTGCCATCAGTGTATGAATGTGTGTGTGAATGGGTGAATGTGATGCACAATCTATGTAAAGCGCCTTGGATAAAGGCGCTATATAAATGCACCATTTACCATTTACCAAGCAGTCCACTGAATGTGTGTGTTGTTTCCAGTACGTGTTGTGTCTGTTGGGTAGCCTCATTGGTAGAGCGCATGACTTGGAAATGAGAGTTCCTGGGTTCAAATCCCGGCACGGACACCTAGTAATATGAGTCAATCATGCACAATCTCATGTGGTCTTCTACATCTAGGTTCATGGTTCTATGTGTAACCCAGGGTAAAACTCAATGTAATGGTGGTTGTCACCATTCGGCCATGTTGTGTTTTGTCACTATTCGGCCATGTTGTCACTAATGACAGTTCACAGCTCAGTTCACCACTCACTCACAGCTCACCAATCATTTACTCATTCACCAAATCCGTGGCCTTGTGGTTAGAGTGTCCGCCCTGAGACTGGGAGGCCGGGGTTTGATTCCCGGCCGGGTCATACCAAAGGCTCTAAAAACGGGATCCAATGCCTCCCTGCTTGGCACTCAGCATCAAGGGTTGGATTGGGGGTAAGACCCTGTGTCATACTAGCGTCATGTCCAGAGGGTGTACTTGTACATCAAGCTGCCTCATGCTACAGAAACAGGAGATAGGCACCTGCCCTATGGGCCTCATGGCTGGGCAAGGCTGTTTGACTGTCACTATTCGGCCATGTTGTCACTAATGACAGTTCATAGCTCACTCACTCACAGCTCACCAATCATTCACTCAGTCACACCAGATTACAATGTGAGTCAGTCTCACACATAATTACCTGATGTATTTCTGAAGTTCAGGCTCCCATGTTTCTATGGCTTATTTGTGCGTATTGTTCTTACTCCTTATTGCTGCTTGCTTGATCCCGTTTTATTGCTGCTTGCAGCTATATTTGTACATTGTCCTTGGTGTTCGCATTATCCGTTGTGTCCATATATGTTTAGCCTATGCTTTGGTTTCATTGTACTAGATTGGTTATTTTCTGCATTTCATTTGACTGTTGTTGGCATTGTGAAGAACTTTTTTTCAAAAGGCATTTTATGGCCCTAGCAGTGATTCTCAACAGTCTACCCCCCCCCCCCCTCCCCCTTTTAATGGCATGGATATCTCAGAGACCCCAATTTTTTGTATTTGTTGTACTGTACCGTGAAATCAATGTTTATTTAACTCTGAGTGTGTACAAATGCAAGCAAATACATGTTTGTACACTATCATTTAGAGGGAACATTTTTATCCAGGGGGGATGTAACATTTCCCAATTGGGGGGGAGCGAAAATGGTTACCATTTTCGTTTACAGGACTTATATTAGACTGCAATAATAACATCAGTTGTTGTTGAAGTTACAACAGTCACGCAGCATGCATAAAGCTAAAGGTCTGACTCAGGGAGTTTTCTGTTTTCAATGATGAAATGCTGTTGCTTTAGTGGTGCCACAGCTGTAGTTAGTTAGTAGTAGTTGTAGTGTTTCAAATCATGTTAAATACAAGCACTTTAATTTGAAATATCTTTGAAATTTGCCTGTTTTTGCAGGCCATTATGCTTGGTGGGACAGACTGGGCATTTAGGGGGGCATTGCGCCCCCCATGCCCATGTCTAGATCCGCCCCTGTTTTTATCCATGTGTCCACAGGTCGCCCCGAACACTCCTAAACCTCAGCCCTGCCGTACCACCTCTGACTCTCAACAGTCACTACCTGACGACCTGTTGAGCATCCCACCGGCCCCAGACAGCAACCCTGAGTCAGTGGAGGAACTTCCACAGGAAGTAGAGCGATTTTTAGAGCATATCATGAGGATTGGTCAGTGTTGCCAACTTGGCGCATTTGTCGCTATATTTAGTGCTTTTTCAGACCCCCCTAGCGCCAAAATTAGTGAAAAACTCCTGGCGGAAAATCTAGTGCTTTTTGGCTGGTGAGTTGGGGGGAAATTGATTGACAGGCGCCAGAGATAAAACCCTCATTTTTCACCATTTTTCCTTCTAAGACAGCAGTTTTCAACCAGTGGTCCCCAGGCTAAATGATGGATAGTTGGTTAACCAGATGTTAACTCTTTGAGAGTTACATCTCAAGAGTTAAAATATTCATCATGTGAATTAGCCCAAGTCTACACAACTAGAGAATGTAGAAGATTAATGGTCATTTAATGGTCATATTCCCTTCCAGGCAAGCATCTAGCGCATTCTAGTGCATTTTGGAAGTGCCACCAGTGCATTTTGGATTTTGGCAGTTGGCAACACTGAGGATTGGTCTGGACATATATGAAGCGTACACAGAAGACTGGACAGCAAGCAGTGACGTGCTAGTATATAACAGGTACTGGTGGCGACTAAATCTAAATCTAAATGGACCCTCACGCCACGGGTCCATTTGGTTTCATGTTTACGCTCTCAAGAGTTAAAATATTCATCATCTGAATCATCCCAAGTCTACACAACTAGAGAATGCAGAATATTAATCGTCATTTTGACCTGTATGTTCGGCTGTTTTGTTTCTCAAAATCCATATTGCAGAAAAAAGTAAAAGAAATCTTTAGTTTGGGATCTGTGGTGCTAAAATGTCCTCAAATGGTGGTCCGTGGCTCAAAGGCTGAATGAATAGTGGGCTCTGGTATCAAAAAGGTTGAAAACCACTGCTTTAGATGTAACTAATGATTGATACCAAGATTTTTTAAGACCTTGGGGTAAAAAAAAGGTACTTTTTAGGGAGCTCAGTTACAGCTCAGCTCAGTTATTATTATTATTATTATTATTTTAGCTCAGTTACACACAAAAAAGTGAACTTCAAACAAGTTCAAACAAGGATTCTGATTTTTGCGCTGAGTGTGACGTCACAGCCTGAAAATCCCATACAGTATGTTTTGACGGGATTTTCCAGATGTCACTGTTTCTACTGTTTTGCCTGTTTTACTTGGTTCTTCTTGCATTTTAATGGAACCTTTTTGTGTACACGTTCTCAATGTCTACATCCAAGTTGTAGCTGGCATCATTCATGACGTTTGTCTTGTGCTTTGACATTCCATTGATTGGGGACCAGACCAGTGGCCTTGTGGTTAGAGTGTCCGCCCTGGAACTGGGAGGCCGGGGTTCGATTCCCGGTCGGGTCATACCAAAGACTGTAAAAATGGGACCCATTGCCTCCCTGCTTGGCACTCAGCATCAAAGGGATGGATTGGGGGTCAAATCTACTAATGATTCCCAGGCGCGGCGCACGCTGCAGCTCACCGCTCCAAGAGATGGGTCAAAAGCGGAGAACTAATTTCACTGCGGTAACGTGAGAGACACATCACCCCTGTTTTAGCAACCCTGCATTGGCTTCCCATTTCTTTTAGAATTGATTTTAAAATTTTATTATTGACTTTTAAAGCCCTCAATGGCCTGGCTCCTCCCTACCTGTCAGACCTTCTGGTACCACATGTTCCGGCCCGTTCACTAAGATCCTCAAACCGAGCCCTGTTAGTGGTACCCAAAACCAATATGGTGACCAGGGGTGACAGGGCCTTTGCGGCCAGGGCCCCGAGGCTCTGGAACAAACTCCCAGTAGACATCAGGCTAGCGAATTCCCTCCAAAGTTTTAAATCGAAACTCAAAACATATTTTTACAGACAGGCCTTTTTAACCTGACTCCCTACTTGTTTTATTGTTTTATTGTTTCACTATTTGCTTCTATTTTGTAATTATGATGTGTGTGTTGTTGGATTGTTTTTATGTTGTAAAGCACTTTGGAACATTGTTCAAAAAGGTGCTATATAAATAAAGTTTATTATTATTATTATTATAATCTGACTACTTTTGACTTTGACTTTGATGCTCTGTGAAACGCTGGATACTCAGTCACAACCTGTGTATAGTGAAAACAGCTGCCAATATCTTATTCAATAGTCCCACAGTAAATTCGGCTTCAGATAAACAAGCACTTTTGATTGTCTTTTGACTCTAAAATAATAGTGAGGATTTTGCACAGTCTCTTGTTTGCAATATACTGTTTATATTAAAATGTCTGCCATAACTACTTACGATGGTGTTATTTTTGAGGCCTCCCATGACTGTTTTTTTTTTTTCTGGAAGCCACATCTGGGATATTTAATGGTTGTTTAGGCACGGGAAGGAGATTTGTTTCATGTGGGCACAGGGCACAAGTTGGCACTTCGACAGAGACCATTTCTACAGTAGTTTATCATTATTATTACCCTCATTGTTTCTTTTACACAAAACGAGAGGAACACAACATCAGCCATTCCAGCAGGGGCGGATGTAACATGTCACCCCATACCATTTTAGGTTACAGTACTTTGATTAGTCAAGTAAAGCTCAATAATAACATCAGTTGGTGTTTAAGTTGCAACAGACACGCAGCATGCATAAAGCTAAAGGTCTGACTCAGAGAGTTTTCTGTTTCCAATGATGAAATGCTGTTGGTTTAGTGGTGACACAGCTGTAGTTAGTTTGTAGCAGTAGTAGTGTTTCATATCATTTTAAATAGAAGCACTTTAATTTGAAAAATGTTGGGTTGCTTTGCATGCCATCATGTTTGGTGGGGCAGACTGGGCATAGTCTAGATCCGCCCCTGAAACCATACACAGGGAAGGATTATCCAACGGGCACGTTGGGCCCAGGCCCAGGGGCCCCTGAGCTAGGGGGGGCCCATGAGCTTGAATGTCCGTGTCATTGCAGAGAGGCTCAAGCTCAGGGCCCACCCAAAACAAGGGTAAAAGTGAATAATAGTTGTGCACACAGTCCATTCAGTCATTAAGTCATTAAAATAGCCTCAATGGTCATAAACCATCATGCCGCCGCGCCGGGCAGAAAAATCCTCCGGTGTAGGGGGGCCCTTTGGCTGGTGGCGGCCCAGGGGCCCTTAATTTCATAATCTGCCTATGACCATACATATTCATTAATCAGTCGACTAACGACTAAAATCGGACAAGTGTTAAATGGAATATTTAGACTAGTTAGAAAACACTGGAGGAAAAAAAAGGTTACTTGGTCTACAGGCCCTGTACACAATGTAGCGCTGAAGGGTCAAGCATAACAGGGATTTTGATCATCACCTGCACAAGAAAGTATTGTAATCGGCTATGTAGGCCTTGTCGGTGGCGAGGTATGGAAGTGACAGTGTTGTAACTAAGGTCCCTTATTAGCTGTTGATGGCAATGTAACTGTGGTTTCGGGTTTTAAGGTTGGTATAAGGTCCATATACCAACTGTTCTAAGGTCTAAAGGAGGTTGTAATAGACATGTAAGTAGCATGTCTAGTTGTCTGCTTCAGAGCAACAATGCCATTTAAAAAAAAATACACACACTTGTGTGTGAGTACAGAATGAAAAACCTATAGTAGAAGAGAAGTTGGTTATAAAAGAAATAACTGTGTTTTAGTTAATTGTTGGTGTTCATGTGTTTAAGTCTAGTAAGTACATGAACAACATTAAATATAACTGCAAGCAGCGATAATATGGGGCGACTGCGGCTCGGAACACAGAGCAGGTCGTCCAATGATGGGTGGTTCAAATCCTGTGTGTGTACTTTACTTGCATGTGATGCAAGCAAAGTGCATTACATTCACGTACGGTCACACATTATGTTAATAACTGGTATTGCTCAACATTTGGATAAAGGTTGCTATATAAAAGCACCATTTATAATACGTTTATAAAAGTTTGCACATTGCGTGAGATTTGTCCTCTACAGTTCATACAGTTCACCCATCCTCACTAAACTTCTGATACCAAACGGACCTAATTTTAGTTTAAACGTAACTCATTGAAACCTGAAATCTGGCGTATTTGATTTTACAGCTTGTAGAGATAGGCAATGTGCCACAAACAACACCCGAGGCTCTCAGATGGTCCAGCCCGGGGCCTTCTTGGAGTTGATCTGCTTGCTGGCCTGTTCCTCCTTCTGCAACGTCGAGCGGAACGACGTCACCTTATCCCTGAGTTGGGTGAGGATCTCTATCTTCTGGTATAGGATCAGTTCCAGCTGGGTGGCGTAGGAGTCCACGTCGTAGCCCATCTCCTCCGTCATCTCCAGCAGGACCTTCTCGCTCTCCTGCCAGCGCGCCGTCTCCTCGAAGACGGCGCGGTGGCCCTCCACGACCTGCTCCTCCATCTCCTCCACCTGGGACACCGCCTCGTGGAAGGTGCTCAGCTGAGGAGACACCTCTTCCCTGTTCTCCTCGCAGAGCATCTTGAGGGCGTCTCTGGTGGGCGAGCTGCTCAGCCAGCCGTCCCTGTTCGGCGGACCCCCTCCTTCCGCCACGTTGTGGGGGTTGGGGTCGATCGCCAGCTCCTTCACCCTGTTGGCGTAGCGCAGCGTGTTGAGGGTGTTCTCGCACGACGCCATGCCGGGGGAGATGGTCGCGATCATGCAGGTGCGGGAGTTCTCCCCGATGAAGGAGTCTCGGAGGACCTGGGTGAGGGTGCTGGCCCTGAATGGGGTATACGTCTTGTTGCGACCCAGGGCCCGGATGCACTCCTTCAGCGCCAGCAGGCTCTTGTTGATCTCGGCCCCCTCCAGGCGGGTCTTGCGGTCGGAGCTGGACGTGTCGGCCCCCCTCTCGCTCCCGGCCAGGTCGATGAGCGAGAACTTCCCGTGGGTCGTCGCGCCCTTCCTCCGCAGGATGATCTGGAACACGGCGTGGCTGCGGGACGAGTGGCTGTTGGCCGACGTCTGGCCCGACGTTCTGCGGCGGTTCCCCGCCTCGATGAGCCTGAGGACGTCCTCCACGCAGCGGACCTGCTTCTCCTGAAGCCCCACCACCTGGACCTGCTGCTTGGCGTCCTCCAGGACCCGTAACTTGGCCTTGCCGTTCAGCAGGTCGAACACCTTCCCGCCGTAGATCTCGAAGAAGGTCGAGTACACCTGCAGGTCCAGCTCCACGTAGTTGGGTTTCTTCAACATGAGGAACACGTCCCTGGCGGTTAACGCGTAGATGCCCTTGGAGCAATCCTGGGTCTTTCCGGACATGTCTCCACCCATGGTATGCGTCTTCCCACTTCCCGTCTGTCCGTAGGCGAAGCAGGTGGCCATTCCCCCCTCGAAGATGGTCTCCACGAGAGGCCTGGCGGTGTACCTGTACACCACCTCGTTGGTGGCGGACTCGCCGAAGGCGTAATCGAACCTGAAGGTCTGGTTCTCCAGGTAGCGCGTCAGGTCCACCTTCTGCTTGGGTTCGTGGACCATGACCACGTTGCTCTGAATGGTGATCACGTCCAGGTCCTTCATGGTCATCTCCTTCTTGTTCAGCGGACGCTTCCGCACGCAGACGCAGATCCTGTGCGCCTCGTTCGGGTCCGCCGAGGTCGGAGGGTTGTAGTCCAGGTTGGCGCGGAAGTCCCTGATCATGTACATGATCTCGTAGTTGGGGATGGTGGTGTCGATCTCCTGCGCCCTCTTCTCTCGCAGCGCCTGCTGCTGTTGCCGGCGGCTTTCCCGGTTCTCTTGGATCTTCTCGACCTCCCTCATGCAGCTGGGCTTCCGCTTGGTGCTGAGGAGTTGTGCCTGGGCCTCCTGTGATGTCTGTGCAGGCTGATGGTGGGAGGAGGAGGGAGGGGGGAGAGGTTCCGTTTCAGACTGTGGGGGTGGCCTGGCACCGTTCGCCATTACTTTGTCATGTTTGGGTGAGTCGTCACTCCTAGGTAGCGGCATCGTGTGCCACTTCTTTGCGGTTTTGATGTGCTTTTTATTTATGATTTGCATGTTTTAGAATAGGCAAGAATAAACGTGTATACATGTGTGTTGCGCGCCAGTCTTTGGTTAATTGGGGGAGGAGGACGCAGAGGTCTGCAAGTCCCGTTAATGTATCTGGGCTAGCTTGATGGTAGATATTTGACTATTGTGAATGTGTACTATATTTAACTATAGCAAAAGGGCTTTATTTGTGCGAGTTGTTCAGCAGAAAAGGCCTGAACACCCTAGAAGTAAATATTGACTCAAAATAAAAAGTACCTGACAAATGAGGTGCCAACAGTCTGAATATGCATGGACCACACCATATATCGGCTTATGTTTACTACGCAGTGTTGCAGCTGCACCAGTATTTATATCGCGAAAGTCTCCCAAATTGGTGCACCTCACAGCCAAGTTGATTGGTCAAAGATGATGAGGTCACTCTCAGGGGCGGATCCAGGCATGGGCATGGGGGGGCAATGCCTCCCTAAATGCCCTGACTGCCCAAACACGATGGCATGGAAAACAACCCATGGTATTTCAAATTAAAGTGCTTGTATTTAAAATGATTTGAAACACAACTACTGCTGCTAACTAACTACCACTTGATCAAAATCACAAACAGAAAGAGATTTAAGAGGACATTGACCACTGCCCAATTACTGAAGCTGATGAGTCAGACTCCATGACTCCAGTCACAACACCCATCATCAGCCCAATGATGTCTCCCAAAAAACACACCACAAGGAACACCAAGAAAAAAACCCAGCCAGGACAACCTATAGCCCATGGAGCACCCCACACCGGACACCAACCAAAGCCGACATCAGAACCGCACATACCCCCAGCAAATCACCCCATGCTGGCTTAGGGTTGACGACAGAGTACAACATCTCGCAATGGGTTTGGTCCACAAGATACGATACTCTACCAAAATACCCTTGTACCTATCCAAATACTTCCTTAATGTCAATGAAGAAGTACACTCCCACAACACCAGAGGGAGTGCTACTAACCATGTCCAACCCAGATTTCGCACAAACAAGGGTCTTAATTCCTTCCGCTCATATGCCACCAAAATGTGGAATGCCCTACCAACAGTCATAAAGGCATGTGAATCCCTTGACTCCTTCAAAACCGCTCTCAAAGGGCACCTACAGATGGCTGCAATTCAAAACTGGCCTCTGTAAAACAAAAATGTATATAAAATCCCCCCACCCACCCCGCCTCTCCTCATTGTACATTTCTCTTTCCCCTTTTTTACCTCCACTATGATTTTGCCTCCATGATTTGCTGCTTCTGATTTTACTGAAGTAGTTGTTTTGTATGTACGGTATTTGAATGCCTCAATGAAATGAACAAGTTGGCCACTATTGTAAACAAGTGTATGCTTAACTAGTGTGCCCAATCAGCTTTTTCAGATTTGATGCAGTTGTACTTGAATTGTACTGTAATTCTCCAAGCTGTTATCAGTTTTGTAGCAGTGTGTACTTGACTTGTACTGTAACTCTCATCTCTGTCAATACAAATTTCATTCATCCATTCATTCATTCATTCATTCATTCATTCATTCATTCATTCATTCATTCATTCATTCATTCATGCCAAAGTAATACGATTGAGCCCATGTGGTGGCTCTCTAACAACAGTCCCGAAGGTACTGCAAAGGAAAAAGGGAATACAATCAAAACGTTTCGGTCCCGTGGCCAAGGGTTTAGAATTGTTAGAGAAAAGAAAATTTGTGCAAGGGTTCCAGAGTCTTTTAAATAGTCTTCCTAAGGTCAAGGATGCCATGATTCTGGCATTATCCGAAACTATAATTAAAGAGGTAAGAGGTATACCATATAATAGCCAATTAAATAAAGCAGACCACATACAGTTTCCAATTTTCTGTAATATTGTCATTATTATTCTCATTTGATCATTATTACGTTCCTAGAGAAAAGAGATGCTGAAGGACACCAGTGGGCCACTGCGGATGAAGCCCAGTGAGGAGAACATCAGGAGATTTTCCTGGGACAACACTTTGGCCTGGGGTAAGGAGAAAGCTCCAGTGACGATGAGTTTCCTAAGGGCCATGTTCCCTGTGCCATCACAGATCACGACGCACTGCTTTCAAAACCAAGGTAAGATAACTAATAGAACCTTTACCCTGAATATTAGGAATATAAGAATACATCATAAAGAATATATGTTACTGTGATGGGCAAGTTACTGGGAAAATGTAGTAAGCTACACTACTTGTTACTCTCGAAAAAATATAGCTAAGCTACACAACAAGCTATCCCGAGTAAATTGTAGCAAGATACACTACAAGCTACATGACAAAAGTAGCTTGATGTAGCTTGCTACATCAACACTAGATATATAAAAATATATATCTCAACTTAATGTACAACTTTCTGAATAATAATCATAATAATAAAATAATATCAACAAATGTGTATTATGTATATTAGAGGGATGTATATTTTAGGTTTTCTACCCATTAAAAATGAGCGGAATTTGAAAATGTGTGCGGGAAAATGTAGTAAGCTAAAATCCTTGTTACTCAAAATAAGTAGTGTAGCTTTACTACAAGCTACTCGAAAATGTAGTGTAGCTTCACTACAAGCTATTTCCAGAACAAATGTAGTGAGCTACACTACAAGTTACGGGAAAATGTAGTTAAGCTATGTAGCTTAGCTACTTGTAACAAGCTACTGCACATCATAAAGAATATATGTTACTGTTATATGTTTTTTCTTTTATTTCATATAAAGTTTACAGACGGAGGATGATACCAAGAACTCATCGACCGAAGATTGGGGATGATTCTCTCTGTTCTGCTGTTTACCTCCAATTTGAATAGGGTGAACTTTATCCAGGCCTGTGTGGGGGTATATAGAGCTCTGGAGACATGGGTGTTCCCAAAATGTTTTTTCCATGCTGAAAGCACTTGGGGCATGCCAGTCCAAGGGCGCTGCACAAGCTCATGTAGACATGATTCGCGGTTGTCATGATCAACAAATCCTGGAATTGAAATCCAGTGTTGAGGTATAATAACATACTCACAGTATTGAACATCTGTCATTTTGCACTTTTACCAATATACAGTACATAACAACTGGTTTGTTGGTACTGCCTTTGTCTTAACTCAGAAAAACTCAGCTCTTTCCTCAAGAAGACGGCTTCAATTTACTACACAGTCGTACTCGTGGTGCTGGGACAATGTTCAAGTAATTACATGATCTTTGTGAGCCCTTAACATTTACTTAAATTAAATGCAAATATTATATTAAACTTTCTTGTAATGATACATGGGTTTCTTTGTTACTACAAATGAGTGTGCATGGAAACCAATACACCAAAAGCCATGGCAACACATTTTTCATGTGGGCATTGCGATTTGCCCACCGCAATAAGGTAGACTTCCATCACCTCGCAGGACCAGGCAACCAAGCGCTAGAAATCTCCCCACTGGCATGGCTTCCCAGTCCAGAGGTGACTAAATAATATGGATAGGGTCACCCATGGTGGTAAGGTCGAGGGGGAGGTTCCAGACGAAGAGCGATCCAAAAAAGACCTCAACGGTGGAAGTGGCGGAGGAGGATGACACTGTAAGTCACAACGGCACTGAAGGCGGATGAAGGCTGCAACAGAGGGTGGTCTCCGGTCGTCATGGACTCCATGCCATTGGATTCAGACCTGCATTTTTCCACCTCCGCAACATCGCCCGTCTCCGTCCCATGCTATCACACACCGCCGCCGAAACACTCATTCACGCCTTCATTACGCCCAGACTCGACTATTGCAATAGCCTCCTGTACGGCATCACCACCAACACTCTCAAAAAGCTCCAGTACATCCAAAACTCTGCTGCCCGTTTGCTCACAAGAACCAGATCCAGGGAACACATCACACCCATCCTCTGTGACTTGCACTGGCTCCCCGTCAAATTCAGAATACACTTCAAAATACTTACCATTACATACCAAGCCCTCAATAACCAGGCCCCCCCATCTATCTCTCTGAACTCATCCAACGCCATGCCCCTGCCCGTTTCCTCCGGTCAAGCACTGCAAACTTACCATCCCCAAGTCCAACAAGCGAACCTGGGGCGACAGAGCTTTCACCTCTCTGTGGAATGCTCTTCCAGTTGAAATCAGAGCTGCATCCACCTTCCAACTGTTCAAAAGCACACTGAAAACCCACCTCTTCACACTTGCCTTCCCGCCATAGTTTTCCCACCCCCACTTGCTTCTAGTTTTAAGCCTTTTAACCTTTTTCTTCTTACTTTTCTTCTTTAATAAAGTTATTTGTTTTGTTTTTGTTCTGTAAAGCGACTTTGGGTACCTAGAAAAGCGCTATATAAATCGTATGTATTATTACTATTATTATTATTACCCCCTGCCAAGGACCGTGTGGTGGCTTCAGGCGCAGCAGCCTCCCCATGTTAAAAGAAGTCACGCGCAGGTGTCCTCTGGAAGGAAACCCATCCATTTCACACCCTGGAGGACTGACAACCAAGCCAGTGATCGACCTGAAAGACGAACTGCCACTGTCTCCAGAGAGCTCCAGAGAGTTCCAGATTGACGTTGCTGCACTCTTCGAGACTCGACTGGCGGATGAAGGGCAGCTTAAGGAGGAAAAAGGAGGATATACTTTCTTTTGGAATGGAAAGCCTGCAAACGAGCCACGAATCCATCAATCAGTGAGCGCCTAATGACGATACGTCTTATGCTCGCCAGCAGTCAGTTGGGACATGTGCACTACGTAACTTAATACAGTATATTACATAATATATTACCAAAATGCTGTAACTTGTAATATAAATATATTACTTAACAAAAACAATCTAATATATTATACTTTTCTTTCTGCATTACTTTCAATATTACTTTCTGTCAATCTGTCTCGTTGAAAATGTTCTTGTGAAATGATCTTGACAACTGCAGAAGTTAAATAATTACTTATTTTCTATCATTTGTCATCAAATTATTCATTCAGGAGTGACTTTTTTCAAGTTGATTTCATATGGATTTGGCCAGATAACCAAGTGCGCTTGCTTTATTGTAGGTATGCCACTGGCCTACGCAATATTTGATTAATAGTGACACTAAATATTTAATTATATATTTTGTAAAAAAAAAAAAAAAAAAAAAAAAAAAAAAAAAGTAATATGTAATAGTAATATTAATATGTTACACTTGCTCAGACAGTAATATTGTAATATAATATATTGCTTTAAAATGAAGGTAATAATTAATAAGTAATATATTAACAAGGTAAAGTAATATTCCCAACACTGCTCGCCAGTAGTCATATGGCCGCTGTTATTAGTGCCTACGCACCAACACTTGATGCACAGGATGAGCTGAAGGAGGCCTTCTACGCTGACCTGGACAAAATCCTATCTGAAGTCACCAAGGAGGACAAGTTAATCGTTCTTGGAGATTTCAACGCCAGAGCGGGACGTAACCACCACCTATGGCAGGGGTCGGCAACCCAAGATGTTGAAAGAGCCATTTTCCTCCCAAAATTAAATTCAAAATCTTTTTTCCTGAGAGTGGGCAAATGTGAACCAAATGGACCCTAGCGGGTCCATTTGGTTCCATTTGCACACTCAGGTCCTCAAAGAAAAATCATTAACATGGTGAAACACAACCTTTCTTCAGAAATGGAGTTTCTAAAAATAAAAATAAAAATAAAGGAGTTTTACAGAACTCCATTTCTAGTCCACACAACATCTCTAAGGTATATTAATGACATAGTAAACTGAGTAAACCTTTGAAAATGGGTGGTTCAGATTGAAAGCTCCACCTCTGATAACTGCTGTGCTTTTTGACATGGCCAAGTGCTACTTTAACTGGCAACTGTCAGTGTCACGACAGTGGTCGTGTATTTATTATTTGGTATGATTAAGTATATGAGTTTTGAGTTATGAGTATTATTCTGTATTATAAATATATATATATATATATATATATATTTATTGTCTAATATTATATATATATATATATATATATATATATATATATATATATATATATATATATATATATATATATATATATATATATATATATATATATATATATATGGTGCTAAGGTTAATTATTGAGATGATATAGAATGTATATATATATAGAATTATTGTTGATATCTTCTACTATATACAGGTGCTGGTCAACGAATTAGAATAATTTGAACAGTGCAATCGTTAAATTCTTTGAATGCATTTCTTGTGCAGAAAACAAATCAGGTGTTCACCGCACCTGTCCTACTGGTTAGAGTAATCACAGAACTTGTTACCTGTAAAAAATTTGCTCAGCTGAGCTTTCCAAAAGGCCCATTTAGGCCATTTAACTGTGACACTGTTGTTTCATTGAATTAGAATAATGGAGAAACCGTTTCATTGAATTAGAATATTTTTTATTATAATTAGAATCATCACTTTCTCAGTATTTTGTGGCTGCCCCCTTGGCTTGTATGACTGCCTGAAGTCTCCGTGCAGGGGTTGACACTAAGGTCTACGAGGTACTTGCCCATCGGGCAAGTGCAATCAGGTTCTACTTGCCCTCAGGTCATGGTCACTTGCCCCCCCAAAAATATATTGTAAGTTTACTTCCTACTTGGGTGCTTTCAACAGGTGGTGCGGGGACCACCAGTGGTCCCTGAGAGGGTTCCAGGTGGTCCCCAGCTAAGTTGGTTAACCAGATGTAACTCTTGAGAGCGTAAAAATGAAACCAAATGGACCCGCAAGGGTCCATTTGGTTTCATTTTTACGCTCTCAAGAGTAAAAAATTCATCATCTTAATTAGCCCATACTGGTCACAGACCCAGTGGTCCCTGACCCCAGCAAAATGATAGTTTGGAACCAAATGAACCTGGGAGAGAGATAGGTAGAGACAGCTAGAAAGCAGTGAAAGACACAGAGGCAGAGTGCAATGACTGCCTTCAAGACAAATTTATCTTGTGTTGTGTTATAGTGCACTAAGTTGCACACTTGCCCGATCGGGCAACCTGCAGGTAGCAGTCTTCACTTGCCCCACCATTTTTTTTACTTGCCCCGGGCAAGCGGGCAAGTGTTACTGTCAAGCCCTGTCCGTGGCATCGATTTGAAGAACTAGCTATCTCTACCTATCTCTCTCCCAGGTCCACTTGGTTCCAAACTATCATTTTGCTGCGGTCAGGGACCACTGGGTCTGTGACCACTATGGGCTGATTAAGATGATGAATTTTAACTCTTGAGAGTGTAAAAATGATCCAAATTGATCCGCAAGGGTCCATTTGGCTGAGGGCAAGTAGAACCTGATTTGCACTTGCCCGATGGGCAAGTACCTCGGAGACCTTAGTGTCAACCCCTGCACGGAGACTTCAGGCAGTCATACAAGCCAAGGGGGCAGCCACAAAATACTGAGAAAGTGATGATTCTAATTATAATAAAAAATATTCTAATTCAATGAAACGGTTTCTCCATTATTCTAATTCAATGAAACAACAGTGTCACAGTTAAATGGCCTAAATGGGCCTTTTGGAAAGCTCAGCTGAGCAAATTTTTTACAGGTAACGAGTTCTGTGATTACTCTAACCAGTAGGACAGGTGCGGTGAACACCTGATTTGTTTTCTGCACAAGAAATGCATTCAAAGAATTTAACGATTGCACTGTTCAAATTATTCTAATTCGTTGACCAGCACCTGTATATACATGTATATCCATCTATTAGACTGACTCTCATCACTGCAGGGATGAGGCTTGGCTGATCGCCAACTACAATCAGCTGTCTGGTTGGGCGGGGCTGACCGTGGCCATGACCGTGGAGGTCTGATCAGCCTCCCCATTGGCCAACGGTCACGTGTGGGAGCTCACGGCCGTAGCTCCCTAGGCTTCATAGTCCAGTGTCCTCCTGACAGCCGGCGGGGAAACATCTTCCAGGATCTTTCCCCCAGCCGCCGTTGCTAGATTTAAACCTATTGTTAAATCTTGTGTTACCTTAAGCATTCAGACATCTTGTGGTTAAGTTAAGTTCCCTTCGGGAAGGAACCATTATTTTGAGTTCCATTTTGTGTTTGATTTATTGTCTTTATTTTCTTAGTTCACGTCAAAGAGCCGGATTATTGTAAATATCCTCTATTTCAACTAATTATTGTAATAAATATTCGCATTATACTATCCGATCCTGGTTTACCGTTCCTCCTTCCATATGTTGCATCCCCTGATTACCCCTAGATATATGGGTTTGTAACATATTTGGGGGCTCGTCCATTCCAAAAAGCAATTTAATTTCAGTTTTTGTTTTTTTTCGTTTGGTTATTGTTGCTTTTTTTTAGTATAGGCGGGTGGGGGTTAGTGTTAACTTAATGGTAAGTACGTTGCTCGCACCAGTTTGAGTAGGAGAGTTTGTTGCGGTTTATTTATGGCCTCTGATGCCCAGAGTGCTGCTACCGGTGTCCTATCGCTTGAAGAGTTAGAACAAAAATCATATTGGGAATTATATGCGATTGCAAAACAATATAGCGTTCCTTTACCGCACGGTACCAAGAAAAAGGAAGCGATTTATCTAGATGAGCTACCGCCAGTGGAGATGGTTTTGGCACGCACTGCCTATTGGGATTTCCTCAATCAGGTGGCGAAAGAGACTGATGATTGTTGTGTCGTCCTAGGAGTCTCGGCAGCCACACTGGTGTGGGGGCAGACCAGTCTGCACGTGAAGAATGATTGGCTGGAATCCCTCAGGTGTTGCTGGCAGGAATTCGTGGTTCAGGCCACTTACTCGCATGTAGAATTAGTATTCATTGTTTACATATTGGCCTTGGCAGTTCAGACGGGACACACTATGGCAGGATGTGTGGCCTTGGCCACTATCTATGGCGTTTTGGGACCGTTGGTGTTCATACGCCTCTATCTTATCGGCTTTGCAATAATTGGACCTATACATTTTTACACCCTCTTCCTAGCTTTTTGCTTCGGACCAATAGTATTTAGCCAGATAGCTAGACTGCTTGGTAGAGTCTCGGGTTGGTTGGTCGCCATAGTGAATGTGCAGCGGGGTAGGCATTGCCGGTGGGCTCTGTGGCACGCGTTAGTAATAGCGCTGTGCCATGAGGGCCTGCACGATCGCAAGGACACTTGGTTTAGCCTGGTCTTCGTGATCACAATGCTATTCGCATTGTGGCAATACGGATATCCTGAGCGTATCATGGGGCATTTGAGAGGAGTGTGGGACGGAGGAGCGGAACCTCCACCGCCACCAGCGGATGGTGGAAATGCGGGTCCAGGACCCATAGCAAACCCGCCACACGCGGTTGCGGCTCACCTACAAGCTCCGCCAGCACATGCAGCCAACCCTGTCGCAGCAGAGGCTCATCCCGGTGCTCAAGCTGGGAATGCAGCCAATCATGGAGCAGCTAGATGGCAAGCACAACAGAGACATTGGTATGGGGAGCTCCACCTGGGGTGGTAGGGGCCGTATGCCGTACCATGGTGAGATCGTGGATATAAGGATCGTGACCATCTGGGGGTTTTCTTTTCACACAGGATGGGGAACGATGTGGGATAGATCCATTGTAACAAAGGAGCATGTGCTAAATTTTAGAGAGATTAGCGTTAATGGAGTGCCGTGGCCAGTCCTGATGGCCAACGCAGCTACTGATATAGCAGTAGCCACCAAAGGGAGCATACCTACCCTGGAGCAGGCTTGTTATGGTGATATGGTATTCAGCCCAAGATTGGTGGTTGGATGGTTTAACTACTATCTTGAGAAAACCTGGGGTGGACTAGTCAACAGAGTGAACACCGATGGAACATTTGAAACAGAGTTGCCGATTACGCAGCAAGGAGATAGCGGTTTGCCCCTCTTTAAGAGGTCGGCAAAGGGACACTTGTTAGGCGGAGGAAAGACAGCTTTGCAGCAGAGACTCGATCCCTCTCTCCTTCCTCACCGCCGCCCGTTCCTTTTTGTTTGTTCCTTTGTTTGAAGCCTTTGTTTGTAAGTTCTATGGTTTGGTTTAGTTCTGTTAGTTAACTTTTGTTTAGTTAACTCTTCGTATGTTAGATCTTGTTTATATATAAATATCTCGTTCCCTATATATTTATATATACTTGTGACCCTAGGTTTGCTCAGCTAATAATAATATAAATATTATTATTATTGTACCTTCATCCTATATTACATCATAGGGATGCTAGGGGTTTTGTTTTGCCTTATTGTATGTTTTCTTAGTTAGGTTAGTTAGGGTTTAGTTATTGTTACTTTCTTTTGTTAGGGACTCAGTTAAGGGGGGGTATCTTTTTGTTTAAGCATAGAATACTTTTCAATTGTAACTAGCATCTTTGATGACTGACTATATATGAAGAACCAATTTTGAGCTAAAATAAACTAAAGGTTCTTTTTAAAAGCTGTCTCCTATTTCTTGTTGGGGACCCCCTACCCTAGAGGGGGGTCCGTAACAAGATTGCGTTTTGGGTGACTGAAATGTTATATTTGGTGTGGATCACCCCAGTGTGTGTATGTAATAATGCTACAGCCACTGAGCCACTAGGGCTGTGTTCTAGAGCCCAGTGTGTGTATGTAATAATGCTACAGCCACTGAGCCACTAGGGCTGTGTTCTGGAGCCACATGCGGCTCCTGAGCCGCAGGTTGCTGACCCCCGACCTATGGAGAGGCACGCTGGGGAGAGAAGGAATCGGAAATACAAACTCCAATGGCATACTACTGCTAACAAAGTGCTCAGAGCACAACCTTTGTCATCACCAACATACTTTTCCGTCAGAAAACCAAGTTCAAAACATCATGGATGCATCCTCGCTCCAAACTCTGGCACTAGCTGCATTCAAAGATTACACGTGGATCCCGTGCACGGCTCACATACTTAACATAGTGTTGAGGCATACATTCTGTGACAAAAATGCACCAGAACCTATCCTAGAAGTGCAAAAGCCTTGTCAAATTCCTGAAAAAAAATCAGGCGCTGTTGCAACTTTAAACAACACCATGCTGCAGGAATGTGAAGTTCGGTGGAACAGCAAAATCAACATGCTTGAATCTGTCCTGAAACCAACACTATCAACAAGTACAGCGACATTAGGCAGGCCCTGGAATCCAAGCAGCAACTGCCACGATTGGAGAGAATTTAATAAAGATGAAAATGAAGAAATGGATCGATTTCCTCGCTCTCTTCAGAGATGCCATTACCGACCTAGAAGGAGAAATACCCGACAATTCACTCAGTGGTGCTCTGGTTCTACAAGCTCAAGAAGCACTGCATGCCCTACAGTATAGGCAACTAGAAAAGTTTCTATTATTATTAATGTTCAGTAATGCACTGTACGGATTTTGCATTCTCCATTTTTCTACAACACATATTTTCTAAGTTCTCAACTGCAGCCTACTGCACACTTTTGGCAGCGACAAACTGTGGCTTCTTGGACACAATAGATGAAGTCCTCCCTGGGCATGAGGAAAGCGAAAAGAAACTGGAATGGCTCTCTAAGCTTGCGAGTCAGGTGGTCGAGTTTTGACATCGAAGATGTCCACAAAGCTGCAGCCGCTGCCTCAAATGGCAACGTGTCTGCCTTTCCTTACTGCCACTGTATGGAAGGTATATTGTTGTTTTTCTATTCAAAGAACAATGCATTGATCACCTTCAAATAGTTTCAATGAATAGAATAAAGTGTCAAAAAATGTACGAGGTTGCTTAGTAACTACACAGTCTTTGATGTCTTTGATTCCAACAGATAGGGATGAGGTTCTGGTGTGCTGTTGCAGCTCTCTGTGCAAGTCTGCTTGGTACCCCCCCTCTTGTGCCAAGCTGGACATTGTGCCTACAGGGGACTGGTACTGTTGCCAAAGCTGTGAGGAGGATGGGACGTTCATATATTGCACGTGCCATGCAAAGCTTGGAGGGGACATGGTGCAGTGCCACTTGGGGGAGAAGGGCTTCGCTTTGAGTGGTACCATGTGGAATGTCTCCCCTCTAACAAGTGCGATTACATAGAAGGTAAACAAGGTTTTTAATGTTTAATATTTTTTATACTTGTAAAATAATTAGTTATTTATAATAGACCAGAATCAACCAGTACACTGTAAAGACATTGTCTTGGATGAAAGTGCAGGTTCAAAATAAAGTTTAATAAATCCAAACAAGGGTAATCCAAACAAAGGGCGACTCTTAGGGCCCTGATACACCTAGCAATGTTTTGATCAACATCAACAAGCAACGTCGACTATCAACGTTGACTTTTCACCTTTCTATAGAAAATGATCAACTCCTGGTTGTTCAGAAAAGTCAGATCATTAGCGCCCTCTACTGGTTAACATTTTGGAATCCTCCAATCACAGCCCTCCTTGGCATCATGTGATCCTTTCTCTTAGACTCCCACAGATAAACATTTCTGAAAACATGGCTGCTGCTGCTTCACTGCTGTGGACAAAAACAGGGATTTTGTAACTTTTATTCCACTAAATGAACATTTTGAGTTGGTTGGCTGTTGGGTGAAAACGATTCAATGCAAACTAAGGCTTCTTTTTTTTCTGAGAGTGTACAAATGGAACCAAATGGACCCGCTAGGGTCCATTTGGTTCACATTTGTACACTCTTAGGAAAAAATGAAAATGGGTGGAATTCCCCTTTTAATGTGGCCTGTTGCTGTGTGTCTCATCATGTTGCCTCGTTGATGTTGACATTGCTAGTTGATATTGATCAAAATATTGCTAGTGTGTCAGGGCCTTTAGTCCAAAGGCAGAACAAAGCTTAAAGGGAGAACTAAGGCAATGCAACAGACGTAACTGTCAACACAGACTGGAGTGCAGTGGCAGAGGAGGTGATTATATAGGTGTGTCTTAATGAGATTCAGGTGTGGAGAGTTAGTAGGCAGGAGACAATGATCTCTGGAAAAGTGGGCGTGGCCGTAATCCTGACATACACACAGGGGTGTAGTGGAGGGCCCACTTCTCATATCTAAAATATTTTTGGGGCAAAAGTAGGCCTGTTTTTTGTCTTGTCATTTACTTTTATGGATACAATTAGGCTATGGCTGGGACTTTAACTGATTAATTGAGATTAATTAATCACAGAAACAATAACGCGATTAACAAAATTAACTCATTTTAATCGCCACACAGAACCCAAAACTAAAGATTTATTTTGCTTTTGTCCACAATGCTCCAGGCTGGATTTCAGAAACAATGTCACAGTCAAACATACAGATAAAAATGACCATTAATCTTCTACATTCTCTAGTTGCGTAGAATTGGACTAATTCAGATGGTGAATATTTTAACTCTTGAGAGTGTAAACATGAAACCAAATGGACCCGCAAGGGTCCATTTGGTTTCATGTTTACACTCTCAAAGAGTTACGTCTGGTTAACCAACTTTTAATCTAGTTAACCAAATTTAGAAAAACTCTCACATGCTACACAAGCCTGTTTTAATTGACAAAAAATGCTTCTTGGGTCAAATATTGGTATGTGATTAATTGAGATTATTTAATTACAAAGCTTCAAATTAATTAGATCAAAAATTTTAATCGAGTCCCACCCCTAAATTAGGCATTGTAAACAATCTTTCTCGATATGCTATACTTGTTTTAATGGCGTGTCTGTGTGAGTTGCGCAGGTACGCGCAAATGCGTGTGCGTGCACGTGTCTTAAAGGGGAATTTCGCTCATTTTCAATATGGTACTATGTCATTAATATACCTTAGATGTTGTGTGAACATGGTAAAAAGTTCCCCCATTCTGTGTTTCCTAGAAATGGAGGTCTGGAAAAAACGCATATATGGTGAAATACATCTTGATGACATCATCAAGATGTTTCACCATGTTAATGAGTTTCCTTTTTTCTGAGAGTGTACAAATGGAACCAAATGGACCCGCTAGGGTCCATTTGGTTCACACTTGTACGCTCTCAGAAAAAATAATAATAAAATGGGTGGAATTCCCCTTTAAGAGGCGTCCCCCCCTTCTAAAAGCACCACTACAACACTGCATACACAGCTTACCTGTTATGTCCTTTTTTACATACTGGCATGTTCTACAGACATATGGTTTTGCTCGGAGGAGTGCAGCTTGGGGACAGAGCGACTGGATCTTGTGCAAAACTACTCAAAGACGTTGATGTGGGATTGGTATGATCAACTTCTGAGGGGAAAAAAGCACAATGGATATTTTGCAATTGGGCACAAATTGCTCCTTGGTTAGTGTATTTTTTATGCAGAGTTGCAGAAACCGCAAAATACAGTACATACAGTAGATGTACGAATACAAAATGAATGAAATGTCTTGACAGGTGTAAATGGTTATCCGCCAGAGAACTTCTGACACTGTTATTTTTTATAAGTATTTTAAATGTACCTTATAGTCCGGAAAATATGGTAGTTATCTGTCATGGTCTCCAAGACCATCCACACTATACAGTATGTAAGTATGACAGGCCTCAAAACAACACAATGTGTCAAATAAATGTGGCTTTTATTAGCTGGCAAAGAGACAATTACCGTACAGTGATGAACTATGCAATGGTAAACTATTCACAGCAAAAGTCTGAGGTGGGTATAGCATGGTGGGTAATGGGTATAGTATTATACATGTTGAGTGAAAAATAAATGACAATATTTCTACACAGCACCATTGAAAACTCAAGTTATACTAACATAGTGTAGAAATAGCACTTAAACCTAATCTGGTTGGGTGGGGCACAAGTGGGAAACAAGTCTGTACCAGCTAACTTTATTTTGTACATGATATTCACATTGATTGTGTCGTGGTAATGGGCCTAAATCAAGCACAAAATGTATAAAATATATGTGTTTACCTTTTGTGACAGTTTCCATGACACGTCATATTAAACAATGCGGTCCTATTGTATTTCAATCAGTCCTATACGGTTAGCCACTGATTGTGGCAATTCTGAATGCAAAGCATATTGGTGATGGAGGGGAACGGATCCGAATGCATTAAAATACACTTCAGTCAAGTATTCATGCTTTGTGAGGAGGGTTTTGGGCATAGTTGTGTTTCATGTTTGTTGGTGCATAAGGGTGCACCCTTACGCATACTGTATTCTCATCACCTTGCATTGGCATTAGGCATGGTGCACTTTTAATGAAAAATAGAGGGAGAGAATTGGAAGGTTTTCTTGTACTGTATATGCTACTACTGACGTTTGAAAACAGCATTCGGGGTTTGAGTTGACAGTTTGTGATGTTGAGTTTAGTCTCTCGCACCCAAACCCAAGAACTTTCACGTTTTTGTCCACAATTGGGAAAGAGAACTGGCAAAAATGTTGGTCAAAATAACAATTATTCTCCATTTTCTAATTGTGTGAACTCTTAATTCAGATATTTGCTCAAGGTTCTCAAGACTTTAAAACGGATTTGGGAATGAAATATTTCTTTACCCTTTGTGACATGAGCAAATGTGGGAGCTGCTTTCAGATAGATTTGCACAAGCTTTTGTAAGAAGCAGAAAATATGTGTACATACATCATTAAGACTGAGAGCAATCTCAATTGATTCATGATTCAAGCATGATAATACGTCAAAGTAATTATATAATGGTCATTACTTCGTCCTTCGGTATGTAAGCTACTTTTTCGTAGCTGTTTTTTATTCATTATGTGCAACACTGAAGGTGAAGCTGAGAATTGTTCTAATCTGCTGTAGGGTTGTAACAGTAATAGACAAAAGAGTAATGTAGAGTAATAGACAAAAGGCAAATAAATGAGATTGGTCTGTCTGCACTATATTCTTCATTGCGTTTCACTCCTTGTTTGTCACTATAAATCTAATACAGTGGATACTATAACACAGTGTTTACTACTAGTTGACTCGTATTTATATATGAAAAAAGTCATGGTTATTGTCTATTTTTGTAATACATCGGTCTCAGCTGTTTTTTTTAAACAGTTATGCAAACCTTTTGTGCTAAATAATTGTCACATTTTTGAGAAATGTATTGATATATTTTGCACTGAAAGTAACGTGTTGTGACCTTGTATGTAGATCGAACACAGACACACGACATCGTGACATAGTGTGCTTCAAATTTCTGTTGCTGAATGTGTTCAATGAGCCCTTCACTAAACCCTAACCCCAAAAAGCGGTTGTCCAATAATGCCAATACAAGTTGTTGTTATTCCGCTGTTGCTATGCAGGTCGAGGTAACTGGATAGCTGTCTGTTATTTTGCCTGGCTGTGTTGTTGAACACATACACACATACACAGACTGACCCGCCCAGGTGATGGCAATGATACTAATGACTGTCTTACCTTGAAACATGAAAACTCTGGTTGGGTGGCCGTTACAAGTTTATTTCTCCCTCCCTCATTTCTTCATAATTCTAGTTTATATAAATACTGCCATGCACATTTGTCCAGTGCATACCATACTGCAGGCCCGGCTGATTAAAAAAAAAAAAATCAATTATTTTACACGGAGAACTCATTTAAAGAGGAGATGCCATGATTTTTGTATTTTTTCCAATTTTGTACATGTTTGAGAGGTGACAGTATGTAAATAGACCCCTTGGTGTGTTTTTATGTGCAATGATGTCTTCCCTTTGTATTTAGGGTTTCTTCCTGGGGGCTGAACCTTTCCAGTCAAACGTACCAATGAAAAAAACTTCAATATAGTGACATCACATGCTCAGCCCCTCCCCTAACTCCTCCCCCTTTATCATGCAACTAAAGCTGTGGGTGTGGCTTCAGTTCAGGTGGATCTCCACCCATCACCACCCACCAGGCAAACCAGGCATACTTAATGAACTGGTAGAGTGGAATCATAAAAATGACAGTTTAACAAACACTGTACACTTTTTGGGAAAAAAAATCTTACTTTTCATATAACATTAATACCTGATGATCATGTTTTAGGGTAGAAAAAAATCATGGCACTCCATATTTAACATGCATCTCCCCGCTGCAAATGTTGCCAGTTTGGGAAGGGACTAATGAGCCCTTTGCTCCCCAATCCGGCATTGTCCAATCGGCATGCTAGAAGGGGAAAGCTTGACCCGGATAGCAACAGTGGATTGGCATTGGACAGTGATCAAACCCCACTCCAAAGGGAGAGGTTTTGAGAAGGGCTCATTGCAATGCCTGTGTCCAAGCTAGGGAAACATCAGAGCAATGATAATATAAACTTTGTCACTGTCACCATTGTCACTCATTCTGGGTGTGACTCTTGTAAGGTTCACTGTTAACTGTCCAACCTGTTTTATTTGATGAAAAGCACCTCAGTCCTCTCTTCAGCAGAAACGGCGAGCGGACGTAACATAATAAGCTTGAAGATGAAACGGACGTGGACACCGCCACGGCAGAACACAGACGCTAGGATTAAAGAGCTCCCGCCACCTCACCTCACCCCAACAACAACACCACCACCACCTAGTCCATTTTGAAGGGTGTTAGATGCAGAGAAAAGAGCTATATTTCCAAGCCCAGGACAATGCACAGGGCCAACAGCAGCAGAGACGCCATGCCGAGAGTCGGGGTGATCATGGATGCTTTACCTGTGGAGGAACAAGAGACAAAAAAGAAACTCAACAATTCTTCAAATAGCCACCAGTGGAAAAATATGAATTTTGTCAGGTAAAACCTGACTAGTGAAAGCACACGTGAAGGTAACAGAAATATTTAAATACACTGAATGTTGTGTCATGATGTTATGATTGATTTATGATGATTTGACACCTGCCGGATGAGAAAAGTGTTAAATTGTGTTAAATAAAGAAACCAAAGCTTTTTCACCAGATAAATATGATCATTTCTTGTTGTTAAAGTGGAAATATAATGTGCAAGTACATATAATTAAAGTACCAAAAGTTGAATGTTACGCAGAAAATAATATTTCTAATGTAGAAAATGTAGAACAATCTTCACTAAACAGTACGTCTACAAGCTCACAATGTGTCGCAAGAATTGTGGACAAAAGCAAGCAGAAATCTTTAGTTTTGGGTTTCTGTGGGGTGAAAATGATCCCAAATTGTGGTCACGTGGCCCAGACCAGTGGCCTTGTGGTTAGAGTGTCCGCCCTGGAACTGGGAGGCCGAGGTTCGATTCCCGGTCGGGTCATACCAAAGACTGTAAAAATGGGACCCAATGCCTCCCTGCTTGGCACTCAGCATCAAAGGGATGGATTGGGGGTCAAATCAACTAATGATTCCCGAGCGCGGTGCACGCTGCAGCTCACCGCTCCAAGAGATGGGTCAAAAGCGGAGAACTAATTTCACTGCGGTAACGTGAGTGACTAATCTGACCACTTTGACTTTGTGTGCATTCGTCAAATCACTGAATGCGTCTTTAATTATCTGCACTCTTCGTTGACTCACCCAAAAGCTTAATCATCCTGACAGGGCCGTCCCCTCCCTCGTAGCGGCCGCGCACCATCAGCTCATAGTCCCCCAACTGGGGCATGGGGAAGTCCATGAAGTGCCAGCCAGTAATGTACACCTTGCCATAGTAGTAGCCTGTCTTCCTGAACATCACCTGGAACACAGGGGGTAGAAATCAGTGGTTTTGAACCAGTGGTCCGGGGATCACCAGAGGTCACTGAGAGGATTCCAGGTGGTCCCCAGGCTAAATGAGGGAAAGTTGGTTAGCCAGATGTAACTCTATGAGAGCGTAAATATGTTTTTTCATGTTTACACTCTCAAGAGTTAAAATATTGGTCACCTAAATTAGCCCAAGTCTACACAACTAGAGAATGTAGAAGATTAATGGTCTTGGTTTTGAACTGTACTTTTGACTGTTTTGTTTTCTCCAAAATCCAGCCTGGAATTGTGGACAAAGGCAGGCAGAAATCTTTAGTTTTGGGTTCAAGAGTTAAAATATTCATCTCAAGAGTTAAAGTTATTCATCATCTGAATTAGCCCCAAGTCTACACAACTAGATAATGTAGAAGATTAATGGTCATTTTGATCTGTTTGTTTGACTGTTTTGTTTTCTCTCCGAAATCCAGCCTGGAATTGTGGACACAAGCAAAAGAAATCTTTACTTTCAGGAAGGTCTGTGGGGCTAAAATGTCATCAGATGGTGGTCCGTGGCTGAAATTCTGAATAAATAGTGGGCTCTGGTATGAAAAAGGTTGAAAACCACTGCCCTATAGGGAAATCCTAGCTCTCATCTCCCGTCGTTGCTTTACCTTGTAGTACAGTGGGAAGGAGATGTTCCCAAACCAGTCGTAGTGGATGTGGTCCCACCAAACGTACAGCCACATCCCTGTCCAGCTGATCCACCTCCACACCCTGGGAGCTTCAGGCGGCGCTGCAAACGAGACAACAACAACAACTTGGCTGGATCACACTTCCTAAAGACTCTTTTTCATTTAATTTTCAAGGTACATTGTTAGCCAAAAAATGTAGTCTCTCGTAGATTGTTAGATTCCGGACATCACTACTGGCCACTAGTGGCACCGTTAGACATTTACAACGGAGGGAAATCCAAGATGGCTGCCAGATTACGGAGACAAAGTGGATTAAAACACACTTTTCATAGAAAACTACAGCCGTAGAAATATAATTTTGTGATCATTGGATAACGGATTGGATCGTTTCGCCTCACAATTCCATGTTCCATGTTCTCTCTACCATTAGGTAGAGAGAACAGGCAAACCTTGATCCATGCAAATCCACGACATTATATAATAGGTATACTTCTTCTTGTAATACTTAACTACAGTACTTAGGTAACGTAGATTTTTTTGGTACAATAATGTAACTATTGAGAGCGTAAAATGGATCCAAATGGATGCATAAAGGGTCCAGTTGTTTCATTTTATTATTGTCTCCACCGTAAGGTGGTGACTATGTTTCATCCCCTGTCCGTCTGTCCGTCCGTACATCTGTCCGTTCATACGTCTGACAGTCAACTGTAGGGGCTGTTAAGTCACCGGGTGACTTAACAGCCCGCAGTGACGTAACAGCGCTTTACCCCTACAGTTGCAGGCAGGGGTAAAACATAGTCGCCACCATACTGGTTACGCACTGATGGCCAGGAGGTTGTTACAAGTACAGGGTTCCTACAGGTTTCTTAAAGTAAAATTTAAGTCTTTTTTAAGACCTTTTTAAGTCCATTTATATGTAACATTTCCCAATTGGAGGGGCAGGAGAAAATGGTATGGCTGCGGCTTCTCAAGCCGCACCCATACCATTTTCAGTTACAGAACTTTTATTCGGCAAGTAAAGCATCATTAATAACATCAGTTGTTGTTGAAGTTGCAACAGACACGCATAAAGCTAAAGGTCTGACTCAGAGAGTTTTCTGTTCTCTCGGTGCGAAACCGAGAAATCAATTACTTGATGATTGATAAGTTCACGCCACCGTTTTCTGGCTACGTTATTTTAACCAAACACGCGGTTGACAAATGAAATTTTTGAGGAGCAATGTGACAGATAGAAATTACAAACTGCGCAAAATTTAAGACCTAGATATAAAAATTCAAGACTTTTTAAGTCTTTTTAAGGTATTATTTTCAAATTCGTAAATTCAATGCTTTTAAGACTTTTTAAGATCCCGCGGGAACCCTGCAAGTAGTTAAGCTACATAACTTAAAGGTGCAGTATGTAAGAATTTTAATAAAACTAATCATAAAATGGCCCTGATATGTCAACAGACATTTAAAAATCATGTTCATTTCCAATACTTGTGTCACTGACAGCAGTATGCAAGTCAGGATAAACGCGTTTAAAAAGTGCAGTTGCAGCCCTCAACTGATGTTGTTGTTGTCATTTTTTGTTTTGGCCGAAGCGCCACCCTCCACTTATCTCCCAATCACGAAGTCAGAAGTTTTTCGGCATCCAGGTTGCCAGCTCAGCTCTAGTTACCGCAGCAGCTGCTACTAACGTGTTGAACTTGAGATAAAGAAATGTCTAACCTTCCGAAACCTAAAAGACCTCGTTATGAATTGGAATTACGTCGTGACAAGGTCCGAAATAAAACTATTATTTGCCGGCGAATTTAGTCGCGGCTGCCCGTAGGCTACACATCTAAATGCGACTCGAATAAAACGATTAAATTCGCTTTTCCGCTCCTCCTCCCCTCCTTCTACTGCTCTCCTCTCTGCTGTGTTGTCTATTTGTTCCTACCGTGAAGGACGCACGCAGGAGCCGATCGAAATGTTGGTCATAAAAGTTTTTTGTATCATGAGTTTGAATCTAGGCGCCGTGCTCTTTTATCTATAGAGTAGCCTAGATCAGTGGTTTTCAACCATTTTCATACCAGGGCCCACTATTTATTCAGCATTTGAGCCACGGACCACCACTCGAGGACATTTGCTCCACAGACCCTAAAACTGAAGATTTATTTTGTGTGTGTGTGTGTGTGTGTGTGTGTGTGTGTGTGTGTGTGTGTGTGTGTGTGTGTGTGTGTGTGTGTGTGTGTGTGTGTGTGTGTGTTATTAAACCACAGTGTCCACTGTTCCATATTGCACGTCGCCATATCCAAAGCGCACCACGCATTGGATGGGAAAGATGTAATGTCACAACCTATAGCGATCTGTTTTGGTTTTGAAACACTGTCTGTGCATTTCTCTCAACTACTGCAAATTTACAGGAAAATAAAACGTTTAGCGCTGTCCCTGCAAACACAACGGTAGGCTACAGGTGGAAACAATCTTAGCCTATTATGTGATGCGATATTGTATTGCGCATCAATCCATGGCCAAACTTCGAGCCCGAATCTTATTACGAATCTTATCACTCTCATAATAAGGCAGGCAGCTGGTAGACAGTTTGTGCATAGAACTATATATAGGCTACAGCTTTCTGTCTAGGGCAAGGGGTCTGGAGGGGGGGAGCGACCCGCGCTCTCATGCTTAATTTAATTAGGATAACCCGCTCGTAAGATGTTCTTATCTTGCGGGCCGCGGACCCCCAAATGGATATACCCGTCATTGAAATGAAGCCACGAGAAGTTGGGAGCTTTACCAAGTGAGTAGTCCTGGCATTTCTTCTTGAAATTGGCTGTGGTGCCTATAGACAGCGGGGAAAGCTGCTGCGCATTAATTTGTCACTGCTTGATCTATATATTTGATTGATGTACGTCGGGGATTTTCAACAGGTGGTCCGGGGACCGCCAGTGGTTCTTGAGAGTTCCCGGTGGTCCCCAGGTAAATGATGGAAAGTTGGTTAAACCGGATGAAACTCTTTGAGCTCGTAAAAATGAAACCAAATAATGGACCCTTGCGGGTCCATTTGGTTTCATGTTTACACTCTGAAGAGTTAAAATATACATAATGTGAATTAGCCCAAGTCTACACAACTAGAGAATGTTGAAGAATGGTCATAGAAATAGAATGGCCTGGTATTGTGGACAAAAGCAAAAGAAATCTTCAATTTTAGGGCCTGTGGAGCAAATGTCCTCGAGTGGTGGTCCGTGGCTAAATAGTGGGCCCTGGTGTGAAAATGGTTGAAAACCACTGGTCTACTTATAGGCTATAGACAAAAGAGCACGGCGACTAGATTAGGCTAATCTGTAGAGGGATATGATCTGATAGATGATATGGCATTTTAATTTGGCTGAATAGACGATCAACTTGTATTTCAGCCTTTTAGCGCTTAGCCCGTCGGATTAATTAATTAATGAACTCGATCTCCGGTCATGACTCATGATACAAAAAAGTTTTATGACCAACATTTCGATCGGCTCCTGCGTGCGTCCTTCCGTGGTGTGAATAAAATATATCAATGACAACGCAGCAGAGAGGAGAGCAGTAGAAGGAGGGGAGGAGGAGTAGTGGAAAAGCGAATTTAATCGTTTTATTCGAGTCGCACTTAGATGTGTAGGCCTACAGGCACCCGCCAGTAAATTCGCCGGCAAATATTTCGCCTTTTTTGGTCGCTTTTTCGAGTCGTTTTGCCTTTTCCAATGTGTAACAACCATTACTGTGTAGGATTCATCACTTGCCATGGAAGCTCCTGCAGTCTACGTTCCTGCAGCCTAGCTGGCAACCTCTAGTCGGGGGGAAGGGGGAGGGGACACACCGCTCAACAGTATTTTGAAAGTGATTGCAGTACCAGTTCTGGCCACAATCCTACATACTGCACCTTTAACTACATTTTCCTGTAACTTGTAGTGTAGCTTACTACATTTGTTCTGGGAATAGCATTTTTCTACACACATTTTCAAATTCCCCACCACCCCTAAATTATTAGTATGATTTTTATGTATATTATTGTATTATTATGATTATTATTTAGAAGGTTATACATTAAGTTGATATATATATATATATATATATATATATATATATATATATATATATATATATATATATATATATATATATATATATATATATATATATATATATATATATATATATATATATATGTAGTGTTGATGTAGAAAGCTATTTTGTCATGTAGCTTGTAGGGCTTTAACCAAAAAATCGATACATCGATGCATCGATTTGCATAACACGTGTCGACTCCAAAAAGCACGAGTCGATAAGTTGTTTTTTTCCCTTCCTCCGAGGGAAAGGAGGTAAAGAGGAGGAATTAAACATTTACCTTTGTTTTCCCCTTTTCTATGTGTGCGACGCGTGTGTATATAATTCAACTGTAATATTGGTTACTGTCACTCACGGACAGAAGTCTCCTTTGAAGTTTCCTTTGCAACTCTATCGGAGTTCAGCCTTAAGGCTTACCAATCTTACGCAGCGCGATATTGCGCTCTGGGCGCGCGGTGTTCCACTGATCATTGCGTACACACGGATAAGATCGAACAGCAAACAGTGTCAAAGGAATACAGGACTTCATCAACCACCACCCGTGCGTAGTACGCACGGGACGCATGCTTCTGTCCGCGTCATTCTCATCAATTTACTGAATAGAACAGAAAAGAAACGCGGCACGATATGGTGGTGGTGGTGGTGGAAGAGGAGGAGGCTTCATGTAAATGGATCGTATTCTGATGTGGCCGCTGTTAGAATGATCATGTCTTCTGTTGGGCGCGCGGCGTTCCACTGATCATTGCGTACACGGATCAGATCGAACAGCAAACAGTGTCAGAGGAATACAGGACTTCATCAACCACCCCGTGTTACAGTGCAGTGGCCGTCTTGTTCCTCGTTTCGCATGCGACGCACGGGACGCATGCTTCTGTCCGCGTCATTCTCATTAATTTACTGAATAGAACAGAAAAGAAACGCGGCGCGATATGGTGGTGGAGGAGGAGGAGGCTTCTTGTAAATGGATCGTATTCTGATGTGGCTGCTGTTAGAACGATCATGTCTTCTGTTGCGTTCTAATGTGTGGGCTGCTCAGTGCTGTGTATTGATAATGTTAGCCTATGTGTTTTTATGGCTGGCCTGGGAGTGGACGCTGCGCTGTGTGCCAATATTGTTTTCATATTGTATTAAGCTTGCCACATGCGCCATGCATAGCCTCGCGATGTGTTTTGTATAAGCACTGCGCCGGCATATAGCGGCACCATTTGATCCCCCCCCCTCGAGGAACCACCACGACCCCCCCCCCCCCCCCCCCCCCCCCCCCCATACAAAAAGTCTTGTATCATGCCGTTTTCTACTTCTTCCCAATTATATATTATATGACGATATTGTGTTTGTTATCATGATTTGTCACAACCTGAGTTGGCTTTGGCCGCGGCGTAATCGTCTTGATATAAATGAATGGGGAAAAGACTTCCGGAACCGGGGCGGTGACGTCACTGCGCATCTCTCAGCCGCTTCGACCTCTATCCATCGATTGAATAGACACTTATCAACAGAAATGTTACGATCCAATCGTGCCGGTATAGCAGATATTCAGATACCCGCCGGGCAAGTAGATATTTTGTATTCATTGCATCGGTGGATCACGGATACTACTAGTAGGGCGGGGCGAAGCATAGTTTTACTGAAGTTTTGTTTAGGGTTAGTAACCGCATAAAGCACCGTCTAACCCTAACCCTAGCCTAATCCTAAACCCTAAACATAACCCCAGTAAAACTAGGCTATGCCTACACCTAACCCCAACCCTAAACTTAACCTCAGTAAACGTATGCCTAAACCTAACCTAACCCTAACCATAACTTCAGTAAAACTTCCTTCGCCCGCCCTACTAGTAGTATCCGTGATCCACCCATGCAATGAATACAAAATATCTACTTGCCCGGCGGGTATCTGAATATCTGCTATACCGGCATGATTGGATCGTAACATTTCTGTTGATAAGTGTCTATTCAATCGATGGATAGAGGTCGAAGCGGGTGCATCTCTATAGTCCCCACATATAAGACGACTCCATTGTTTAGGATATTTCCACTGGAAAAAAACCTGACTTATATTCAGGCAAATAGGGTATATTTCATCTCTTACGTGCTCTCCTGGTGAACATCTCGCAGTGCTCGCTGGGCGGTCCGAAGCCGGCTCCGTTGTAGGCCCGCACCTCGATGAGGTAGTGGGCGTCCGGCTTCATGAACTCCAGCCGCGTCTGGTTGACGGTGGCCGGGACGAAGATGCGATTGGCTCCCGGCTCCGTGTCGTCGTACTTCACCCAGTATTTGACCTGTTTGAGTCGAAAAGAATCGGGGTTTGAAACGTCCGAGAATCAACGTGAATAAGTTTCAGTGCTCCTTTAAAAGGCCACTTCACCATGCCCCGGATATAATGTTTCCCAAATTGGGGAGGGCAGGAGAAAATGGTATGGGTGGCGGCTTCATCGCCCGTGGCGCGAAGCCGCACCCATACCATTTTTGGTTACAGGACTTTTATTAGGCAAGTAAAGCATCAATGATAATATCAGTTGTTGTTGAAATTGCAACAGACACGCAGCATGCATAAAGCTAAAGGTCTGACTCAGAGAGTTTTCTGTTTTCAATGATGAAATGCTGTTGGTTTAGTGGCGCCGCAATTGTAGTTAGTTAGCAGCAGCACTTTAATTTGAAATATCTTTATTTTGCATGTCATCATGTTTGGTGGGGCAGTCAGGGCATTAAGGGGGGGCATCACAAAATATTGAAGCGATTATCTCCCTTCGCCCTACTCGATCCCAGGAAATTACATCTGGCCACACAAGTTCACTGGATCTACTGAGTGTGACAAATTGCTCTAGTGAGCCTATATGACTGTGGTTTCCCCAGTGTGGAGGCTTCCTTCCTTCAAGTTCACTAGATCCTTTGGTCTTTATTCTGTGGCCAGATGTAATTTCCAGGGGTCTAGTAGTAGCACAATAATAACCAGGGTCAACCAAAAAAAGTAACAACAAACCAAGAGCATACCTGATACCCTTCGATGTACTGCTGCAGGCCTGTACCAGTGTCCACCACTGGCAGCCACCATACCAGAGCCTCATGGGAGGACACTGGCCTGGCGTAGACATCTGTAGGAGCCTCATACGGCACTAGAGAGGGAGAAAAGCAAAATAAGATTGGGCAAAAAATGCCCTTTGGGGTCCATTTTCGTCACATACTAAACCCCTTATTCCTTGTTACTATTTTGAAAAGCTTTTTGGAATAATTCAATGTGCCAATCTATTGACACGTTGTGTGTTTGTAGACTGGCCATTTTAACTATTGAAATGTTTTTTTTTTTTTTTTTTTTTTAAGGTAAAGAAAATTACACGGTGAGAGTCTCACTGTTTGATTTTTGGTTTACAGTAGACATCCTAACACTTCGTATGAGACGTTCTGTGAATATACAGTATACTAGTGATGCGCGGGCCGGCCCGAACCCGGCGGGTCCCGCGGACCCCCGCGGGGGGCGGGCGGACGGGTTCATGATTTTTAAGTAATTATCACACCGCGGGCGGGGCGGGCTGACCCCGCTGCACATGCAAAAAATAAAACTTGCTCTCGTTTTGTTTTTATTACCCTCTCAGTGGTGGTCCTCAGACCACCAGTTGAAAACCCCTGAAATAGACGAAAATATGAGCCTAAATTGTGATGACGGCTAATTTGACGGGCAGTTGTTTTTACTACTAGAACTTGCATTGAGAAGACAGAGAATGTTCATGGAGTGGGAGGAGGACACACCAGACCTAGTACAGCATAACCTACAGCCTCACTTCACCGTGGAACAGTGCCAGGATAACGCCATCCTCACCGCTTTACATACCCGCTCCTCTCCCTGCTTGCTAGATGCATGTTGTGCATTCCAGCATCTAGTTAGCCGCATTCAGCTCAGCTGGCTGTGTGCTTGAACTTGAAGCGCGTAGAAATAGATTAAATCCTGGAGCCCTTGATTCCATTTTTTTCTGCACAGCCCAGCCGGCCGTCGCAAAGGAGAGTGGCTTGGACGCACAGTTAGTAGAGTATTAAGCCGTATGGTTTCGTATGTGCGTTCTCGGCTGTCTACGCACGAGAGTGACCCTTCACATGCTGTGGTTGTTTTGATTAAAGAGATGGCAAGACGCCTGTCATCGCTGCTCTACTTTAAATGTAGCCTATGGTTCATTGTTAATAAATCAATGCGAAATAATCGCTGCATAAATGTTTAAATGACCCATTATAAGCGACAGGTCTTAATTGTTGATACAGAGTTTAATTTGTTTTGTGATAGGCTATTCTGTTTTATCATTTTCGATCCATCACCGACAGCCGCCTTTTATTTATTTTCCATGCGTCTTAGAAAGACATAGCTATTTAGAGCCAAGACCGTCAATTTTGCTGTCATTACAGAACCATTCTGAACAACATGCTTGTTTATTCAGCCCATGACAATATCATTTATAAAGCTGCTATAGTATTTTAAAGCTTGGGGTACTCACAAGAACAGGCGCTAATCATTATATCATTTTTTTAAATTGCGGGCTGCGGGCTGGGGCGGGCCGTTGATTAAAACTTTGCGGGGCGGGCTGCTGCGGACGGGCTGGCACAATCGGCGGGGCGGACTGGGGCGGGTTGTGAAAAAAAGCCGGCCCGCGCATCACTACAGTATACAATATAAAATGCGAGAAGGAAATATTCTCCCATTGCATTGGGGGCAGATTGCAGGGTCCCCATCATTGAAATAAAGGAATGTCTCTGACAAAAATCCACTGCATTGGTAGCGTTATTATGCTGACAGAGGATGATAAAGGGGGGTATGTGTTGTGGTCTGGAGGCCTCCATTCAAACAAAAGCACAGTTTGGAAACCCCAAAGAAAGAGCTTTTAACAAAAAATGTTGTTTTGTGAATAACACACTGCACAGCACAGTAAACTATACAATCTCATTCATATCGCAAGGAGGGGAAAGAGGCAAACACCAGTTATGTAGACAGAGTTATGTACGCCAAATTTAGACCCGCCATTAGGAGTTTAGGTGTTGTAAGGGAAAGGGAATGCAGGGCTTGACACTAACACTTGCCCGCTTACCCGGGGCAAGTAAAAGAAATGGTGGGGCAGGTGAAGGCCGATCGGGCAAGTGTGCAACTTAGTGCACTATAACACAACACAAGATAAATTTGTCTTGAAGGCAGTCATTGTACTCTGCCTCTGTGTCTTTCCCTGCTTTCTAGCTGTCCACAATTCCAGGCTGGATTTGGGAAACAAAACAGGCAAATTAACATACACATCAAAATGACCTAATCTTCTACATTCTCTAGTTGTGTAGACCTGGGCTAATTAATATGATGAATTTTAACTCTTGAGAACGTAAAAATGAAACCAAATGGACCCTTGCGGGTGCAAGGGTCCATTTGGTTTCATTTTTACGTTCTCAAGAGTTACATCTGGTTAACCAACTTAACTGGGGACCACCTGGAACCCTCTCAGGGACCACCTGTTGAAAACCCCTGGTTTAAAGCACCCAAGTAGGAAGTAAACTTCAATGCAAAATTTACAATATATTTTTGGGGGGCAAGTGACCATGACCTGAGGGCAAGTAGAACCTGACTTGCACTTGCCCGATGGGCAAGTGTGCCGGAGACCTTAGTGTCAACCCCTGGAATGGTAGGGAAAACAAATTGCTGCCATAAATAATACGCCCCTCACCTTCTCGTGGGTAGTAGATGACCTTGGTCAGGCTGTAGGGACCGTCTCCCTTGATGTTGAACGACTTGACCTTCACCTGGATTTCGCGGACCTGGAAGTCCTTGTCGGTGATCAGGAACTCCTTGTCGCTGACCACGAAGCGCCGCGTCTCGGGGTCCGAGATGGTCTTGTACCACCAGTCGTAGGCGTCGTGGGCCTTGAAGGCCACGATGTAGCCGAACTTCTTGCCGGAGAAGTGCCATGGCTGGACGGGCTATACAGAGGGGTTCGGGAGCAGGACACAGGAGAGGACAATTCACAAGTCGTCACGTTTTATGAGTTTGTAAATGTTCCTCCTGCTTCAATTTTTTTTCCTTATAACATGATCAATATGTATGAAAAGTGTTGTAGTAGCCTGCATTTTCTAAATGGCACAATAAGGATGTCCATGGTTTATAATGATAATTTGGACTTCAAGAAAGAACAAAACAGAAACGAATGAGCAGAGTTCTGAGGGATTGTGGATAACACACGGCTTTGTGTTGCTTATATTGCCACAAAATTTCAAACTCTTAAAAAAATATAATATCAAGACAAAGGTTTGACAGTTGCAGTATTCTTCTAACAAGGCTTTAGGTTCTCAGCATTATTTCTGCTTGGTTTCAGAACGAATCAGCTCATCAGATCAATGATTGATCCATGATGCACGAATAATCATTTTATATACTGTAAATAACAACATTGTGCATGTTAGCGTTCCATTGAAATACTTACCGTCCAAGTAATGACGATCTCACCACCTCTACCTCCAAAACCTGCTATGTCAGTAGGCGCTACCGTTGGAGCTGTTAAACACATTTTATATGTTAGGCTTATTTTTCTTGTAGTACAGTGCACCTGTAATGTCTAAAGGCCCTGCTACACCAGCAATATTTTGATCAATATCAACTAACAATGTCAACATCAATGGGCAACATGATGAGACACACGGCAACAGGAAACAACTCCCATTGAAGGGGAATTATACCCGTTTTTATCTTTTTCCTGAGAGTGTACAAATGTGAACCAAATGGACCCCATTTGTACACTCTCAGAAAAAAAGGTAATAAAAACCATTACAGGGTTTAAAGCAAAAAAAAAAAAAAAAAAAATCTCGGGACTGAAATTCATTTTCAGACCATGTCCAAATATGTGACTTTAGAAACATGGCACGAGCAGCGCACACCAAGATTTTTGTTTCGTTTAAGTTCTGGACTGCCTTCACTGAATGTGAGTGCCAATAATGCTTCATTTTATAGAAGTATCTTCTAAAGTTCTGTTGTATTCTATTGCTAGTCCGGCCAATTCAAATACGCAGATTGACTACTGTTCAAATACGCTTGACTACTGTTTTGACGTCATCCACAACGCGCCATCACTACACCTTCCCCTTATTATTTATTTTTGCAGATATGCACTGATCTCAGAAATAACCCCTATGGAATCCTCAAGACTGAAATCAGTCCCCAGGACTGAGAACTTTAACCCCTGCATTTAACATGGTGAAACACAAATTGATGGTGTCATCAAGTTGTTTTACTATGTTAAAGAGGGGGTGCCGTGATTTTTGTATTTTTTCCAATTTTGTATATGTTTAGGATACAGGTTACAGTATGTAAATAAATCCCTTGGTGTGTTTTTTATGTGCAGTGATATCTTCCCTTTGTATTTAGGGTTTCTTGCTGGGGGCTGAACCTTTCCAGTTAAATGTGCCAATGACAGAAAGTTCAGTTCAGGTGGATCTCCACCCATCACCACCCACCAGGCAAACCAGGCATACTTAATGAACTGGTAGGGTGGGATCATAAACATGACAGTTTAACAAACACTGTACACTTTTTGGGGGAAAAAAAATACTTTTCATATAACATTAATACCTGATGATCATGTTTAGAGTAGAAAAAAAAATCATGGCACTCCATCTTTAATAGTAATACCCTATTGGCCTGAATATAAGACTATAGGGCTCCATTTTCGTTACCGCTATACCCCTTATCCCTTAACTTCTTTGCCTTTTTAAACTATTAAAAAAAAACATTTCTCAGTAGTTCAAATGGCCAGTCTACTAGCTCACAACGTGTTAATAGATTGACATGTTGAAATAGTCCAAAAAAGTTTTTCAAAATAGTGAAAATGAAATAAGGGATATGGCATAAGGGGTTTAGCATGTAACGAAAATCTCACCCTATGTTTTTTTCCCAATGGAGATATCCCAAAAATGGAGTCGTCTTATATTCAGGGGCTATACTATTTGACATTCAATGTTCTTTTTTCTGTAAATGGGTCTTGAAAAATGAGGGTCGTCTTATAAACGAGTCGTCTTATATTCGGGACAATACGGTAATATTTATACAACTAAGTATTAATAAAAATACTGTTTTTTAGTTCGTATTGAATCATTTTCAACCAAATGTACACTAAGTAGAGTAGAAAAATTACACAATTCTCTGTGCAGTGAAACAGCAGCAGCCATGTTGTTGTCAGAAATCTATGGTAAGAGGTTTTTGAGATCTATGGTAAGAGTCTCTGCGAAAGCAACCACATGACTCCAAGGTGATTCTGAAAATGTTGACCAGTAGAGGGCGCTATCTGACTTGTCTGAACAACCAGGAGTCGATCATTTTGTATAAAAAAGTGAAAAGTCAACGTCGATAATTGATGTTGCTTGTTGAAATATAATCAAAACTCATTGAAGGTGTATCAGGCCTTAAATCACACACACACACACACACACACACACACACACACACACACACACACACACACACACACACACACACACACACACACACACACACACACACCAGTCTCTCTAGTGCTCTGCCATCATTCCTACCTGCGTCCCAGGTTTTGATCTTGAGTGAGGGGATGCTGGCCTCTCCAGGTCCGTACTGGTTGTGTGCGATGATCCTGAAATGGTACTCCATCCACGGGTACAGGTCTACCACGTCCGCCATCTCTGCATTGCCGTCCAGAAAGGCAGGGGCTGGCAGGGGAGACAGTAAGAAAGCAGAGCTGAAAACTATCGATTGTTTTCTTAGCGACGTTTTGATGGATCGAATAATCGAGAAGCTTGATTTTTTCCCACACACACACGAAAACAAAACAGTAATTTTGTTTTTTCAAACCCTGCCATACAAGTAGTGAAAATAGCATGTCTGAGCTTGTAGTCAGCTATTTTAGCTACATTTGAACATTTGTGGATATTTCCAGTTCCATTTCCAATTATTAGTATTTTAAATTGTTGATTTGTTTTATAAAATTGATTAAATCAACAGTACAAGAGAGGCTAAATAAGTTTTTAAAAATGCTAAGAATTGTTAAGAATTAAAAACAAACAAAAAGGTTTTAACATGATCATCATTATCATTAATAATAATAGTATAAGTAGCAGTAGCACTAGTGTTAGTAAAAGTAGTACTGTGGAGTGCGGAGCAGTGGTTGTCAACAGGTGGTCCGGGGACCACCAGTGGTCCCTGAGAGGATTCCACGTGGTGGATGGAAAGTTGGTTAACCAGATCTAACTCTTTGAGAACTCTTTCACAATGTTTACGCTCTCAAGAATTAAAATATTCATCATGTGAATTAGCCCAAGTCTACACAACTAGAGAATGTAGAAGATTAATGGTCATTTTTGATCCGTATGTTTGACTGTTTTGTTTTCTCCAAAATCCAGCCAGGCTGGAATTGTGGACAAAAGCAAAATAAATCGTTTGTTTTGGGGTCTGTGTGGCTAATATGTCATCAAATGGTGGTCTGTGGCTCAAATGCTGAATAAACAGTGGGTCCTGGAATGAAAAAGGTTGAAAACCACTGCTGTAGAGGAACCAGTAGCTAGTAGCAGTAATAGTCCTTGTATTATTAGTTGTAGCAGCAATAACAGTTGAGTAGTACAAGTCACAGTGGAAGTACTGTATAGTAGTGGCAGTAGTATCAATCCCCAACCACTAGGTGGCAGCAAAGGTTAAGCTAATTCCACCATTCAGTCCAATTATATTTTGCTTGTAAGAGAGCACTCATTATTGTTTGATGTGTTGCTTTTCAATGTGTACACTGTGTGTAATTTTATAGAGGCATCCAAAAAGAAAAAGTATGTCACTGAAAGTGGAAACTATCCTGACACCGTCCACTGTTTCCTGTCTGTCAGTCAAGTCTTGCAAGAGCTCCCAGACTATATAAACTATTAGCATGTTTGCTCCATGAAAGTGTCATGGCGCAACTCGTGACCATGCCATTTCCTTCTGTAAAAAAGTAGGGATGTCTCGATCCACTTTTTTCCAATTCCGATCCGTTACTGATATCACAAGGCGATACAGATACCAAATTCCAATACCAGAAAAAAATTATCTCATATGTCCAAATAGCAGAATAATATAGCAGAGTAGAATAGCAGACTCCTCATTCACATGTACTTGGGCAACTCCAAAGCAAATTCCACAACATTTTATTTAGTGTCCAAAAATTCCACAACATTTTGCCATAGTGTCAACCTCTTACCCCTGTGTCGGATCACTGGTTATACTACAGTATATATAGAGAATGGCATGGGTGCAGGCTTCATCACGTGGCTTCAACGATGAAGCCGCACCCATACCATTTTCGGTTACAGGAATTTTATTAGGCAATTAACCATCAATAATAACATCAGTTGTTGTTGAAGTTGCAACAGACACGCAGCATGCATAAAGCTAAAGGTCTGACTCAGAGAGTTTTCTGTTTTCAATGATGAAATGCTGTTGGTTTAGTGGTGACACAGCTGTAGTTAGTTAGTAGCAGTAGTAGTGTTTCAAATCATTTTAAATATAAGTACTTTAATTTGAAATATCTTTGAAATTGGGGTTGTTTTGCATGCCACCATGTCAAACCCTGCCATACAAGTAGTGAAAATAGCATGTCTGAGCTTGTAGTCAGCTATTTTAGCTACATTTGAACATTTGTGGATATTTCCAGTTCCATTTCCAATTATTAGTATTTTAAATTGTTGATTTGTTTTATAAAATTGATTAAATCAACAGTACAAGAGAGGCTAAATAAGTTTTTAAAAATGCTAAGAATTGTTAAGAATTAAAAACAAACAAAAAGGTTTTAACATGATCATCATTAATAATAATAGTATAAGTAGCAGTAGCACTAGTGTTAGTAAAAGTAGTACTGTGGAGTGCGGAGCAGTGGTTGTCAACAGGTGGTCCGGGGACCACCAGTGGTCCCTGAGAGGATTCCACGTGGTGGATGGAAAGTTGGTTAACCAGATGTAACTCTTGAGAATTCTTTCGCAATGTTTACGCTCTCAAGAATTAAAATATTCATCATGTGAATTAGCCCAAGTCTACACAACTAGAGAATGTAGAAGATTAATGGTCATTTTTGATCCGTATGTTTGACTGTTTTGTTTTCTCCAAAATCCAGCCAGGCTGGAATTGTGGACAAAACCAAAATAAATCGTTTGTTTTGGGGTCTGTGTGGCTAATATGTCATCAAATGGTGGTCTGTGGCTCAAATGCTGAATAAACAGTGGGCCCTGGAATGAAAAAGGTTGAAAACCACTGCTGTAGAGGAACCAGTAGCTAGTAGCAGTAATAGTCCTTGTATTATTAGTTGTAGCAGCAATAACAGTTGAGTAGTACAAGTCACAGTGGAAGTACTGTATAGTAGTGGCAGTAGTATCAATCCCCAACCACTAGGTGGCAGCAAAGGTTAAGCTAATTCCACCATTCAGTCCAATTATATTTTGCTTGTAAGAGAGCACTCATTATTGTTTGATGTGTTGCTTTTCGATGTGTACACTGTGTGTAATTTTATAGAGGCATCCAAAAAGAAAAAGTATGTCACTGAAAGTGGAAACTATCCTGACACCGTCCACTGTTTCCTGTCTGTCAGTCAAGTCTTGCAAGAGCTCCCAGACTATATAAACTATTAGCATGTTTGCTCCTATGAAAGTGTCATGGCGCAACTCGTGACCATGCCATTTCCTTCTGTAAAAAAGTAGGGATGTCTCGATCCACTTTTTTCCAATTCCGATCCGTTACTGATATCACAAGGCGATACAGATACCAAATTCCAATACCAGAAAAAAATTATCTCATATGTCCAAATAGCAGAATAATATAGCAGAGTAGAATAGCAGACTCCTCATTCACATGTACTTGGGCAACTCCAAAGCAAATTCCACAACATTTTATTTAGTGTCCAAAAATTCCACAACATTTTGCCATAGTGTCAACCTCTTACCCCTGTGTCGGATCACTGGTTATACTATATATAGAGAATGGTATGGGTGCAGGCTTCATCACGTGGCTTCAACGATGAAGCCGCACCCATACCATTTTCGGTTACAGGAATTTTATTAGGCAATTAACCATCAATAATAACATCAGTTGTTGTTGAAGTTGCAACAGACACGCAGCATGCATAAAGCTAAAGGTCTAACTCAGAGAGTTTTCTGTTTTCAATGATGAAATGCTGTTGGTTTAGTGGTGCCACAGCTGTAGTTAGTTAGTAGCAGTAGTAGTGTTTCAAAACATTTTAAATATAAGTACTTTAATTTGAAATATCTTTGAAATTGGGGTTGTTTTGCATGCCATCATGTTTGGTGGGGCAGTCTGGGAATTTAGGAGGGG
>CM076987.1:40391110-40436110 GCA_039105355.1 Benthosema pterotum
GTGGTCCAGGGACCACCAGTGGTCCTTGAGAGAGTTCCAGTTAAATATGGAAAGTTGGTTAACCAGATGTAACTCTTTGAGAGCGTAAAAAATGAAACCAAATGGACCCTGGCGGGTCCATTTGGTTTCATTTTTACGCTCTCAAGAGTTAAAATATTCATCATCTGAATTAGCCCCAAGTCTACACAACTAGAGAATGTAGAAGATTAATGGTCATTTTGATATGCATGTTTCGCTTCTCCGTTAGACCACCCCTGATCTAACGGAGAAGCGAAACATTATGACACACAGTAGCAACATACAGTCTTGTTATTTTAACTTTTCAACTCGTCGGATATTTGCCTATTTAAAATCCAAATAGACAGTATATATATATATATATATATATATATATATATATATATATATATATATATATATATATATATATATATATATATATATATATATACAGGTCCTTTCCAAAAAATTAGAATATCAACGAAAAGTTGGTTTATTTCCACAATTCCATTCAAAATCCCGAACTTTCATTAATTATAGATCCAGTGCTCATATTGTAAATGATTTCAAGTATTTATTTGTTTATTTTTACACAATTTTGGCTTCCAGCTCATAAAACCCACCAAATCAGGATTTCAAAAAAATAGAATATTTTATGAACCAACTAAAAAAAATGTGTTTTAAACAAGAAATGTTGACTATCTGAAAAGTATATGAATGTATGCAGTTAATACTTGGTCTGGGCTACTTTAGAACAAATTATTTCATTAATGGGGCGGGGCATGGAGGTGATCAACCTGTGGCACTGTTGAGGTGTTATGGAAGCCCAGTTTTGCTTCAATAACAGCCATAAATGAATTTGTATTTTTCAGTCTTATGTCTCACACCTTCCTCTTGACAATACAACCGAGATTCTCTGTTGGGTTAAGGTCAGGACAGTTGGCAGGTCAGTTAAGCTCAGTAATACCATGGTCAGTACAGCAGCTACTAGTAGTTTTAGCTCTGTGGGCAGGTGCCAAATCGAGCTGGAAAGGAAAATTAGCATCCCCATCAAGCTTGTCAACATACCAAAGTACAAAGTACTCTAAAAAGATGGCTGTGTTGAAGTTTTCAGCCGATAACATGGCCTAAATGATGTGTTTTGCCCTGTCCAGTCTCCAAGCAATGTTATTGGCTGGTGTTAATCCACTGACAGTGAGAACTCACGAGTGGTTGCAACACAGCCATCTTTTAGAGTACCCTATGCTTCGGTATGCTGACAAGCTTCATGGAGATGCTAATTTTCCTTTCCAGCTCGATTTGGCACCTGCCTACAGAGCTAAAACTACTAGTAGCTGCTGTACCGACCATGGTATTACTGCACTTAACTGACCTGCAAACTGTCCTGACTTTAACCCAACAGAGAATCTCGGTTGTATTGTCAAGAGGAAGGTGTGAGACATAAGACTGAAAAATACAAATTCATTTATGGCTGTTATTGAAGCAAAACTGGGCTTCCATAACACCTCAACAGTGCCACAGGTTGATCACCTCCATGCCAATAATTTGTTCTAAAGTAGCCTAGACCAAGTATTAACTGCATAAATTAATATACTTTTCAGATAGTCAACATTTCTTGTTTAAAACACATTTTTTTTAGTTGTCTCATAAAATATTCTAATTTTTTGAAATCCTGATTTGGTGGGTTTTATGAGCTGGAAGCCAAAATTGTGTAAAAATAAACAAATAAATACTTGAAATCATTTACAATATGAGCACTGGATCTATAATTAATGAAAGTTCGGGATTTTGAATGGAATTGTGGAAATAAACCAACTTTTCGTTGATATTCTAATTTTTTGGAAAGGACCTGTATATATATATAATGGATGCACTGCAGTGTGGTACCACTGATATTCAGACTTCATTAAAATGTTTTAAAAAATATTCTGATTTATTCTCAATGTGATTTTAAATTACAGATTACAACCTCGTGTCACTGTGAGCTTGTACAGGATATCAGCTATTGTCATTTTGTGCTTGTGTCTTCGTAGACCTGGCCAAAACTGGCAATAACTAGTTATTTCAGCCAATGTTTTTCATCAGCCCTGACCTTGAATTGTTGAACAGCAGTTCCTTGCCCTTCTTCCAGGTGAAACGGGGTCTGGGGGCCGCTCTGGGTTTACATTCAATCACCACACGGTTGTCCTGAGCCCCCAGGAGCAGCCTCTTCACTGGGTTCAGCTCAAACGTAGGACCGTAAGCTGGAAAACGCAACGTTTCAAAATGAGAAAAAAACAGTCTTAAGAACTCTTTTGTACACCAGCCAGTCCTACTTCTAAACCAGAATCGATGAATCCAAGGTCACGATCGTCATGTTTTGCTCTTTATTTTTGCTGTCGTGTCTGTCATGTATTGTATGTTGCACATGTATGTTGTCTTATATGTTATATGTCTTATATGGACCCTCCAGAAAAAACACAGGGAAATATCCTTGATTATGCGGGCTAAAATCGTGATTGTTGCGGGCAAAAATCCTTGATTATGCGATGGAATAGGCAGGGTTTTTAAGTGAAATTATGCGGTGAAAATGCAGGAATTTGCAAAAGTTGCGGAACAAATGTGAAGTATGCGGGGAAAATGCAAATTATGCGGGAAAATGCTAAATATGCGGGAACATTTTTGATGGTTTGGTTCTTAATGTGCTGTCCTTGAGGGGGTTCCAGGGGGTCCTTAGCAAAATGTAAATGTATATAAATCTAAAAATATATTCAAACTTAGGGATATTTTCAAATAGGCCTAGGCATATGCCTAGGCCTATTTTGTGTGAGCTTGTACCATGGGCTATTTTCAAGCCCATCTACAAGCTCACACAAAAATATATTTCAGATGGGCATCCACACAGTCAAATATTCATTTAGGGGTACATGAAAGAGAGCCATGAGAGCCATAATACTAACTTTTCACTATGACAACCCACACCACTCTGTCAAACTGCCCTTGTCACCCATTGAGTTACATGTAAAATAAAAAATAAAAAAAGAATTTCTCCATATTAAATAATGAATCGTTTCAGAATCAAATTGGCTTCTAAATCTAGTCAAGCAGACATATAGCCGACTATGCTCTGAACGTATGTGCATGAAATCACCTTTAGACCTAGAAATACGATGAGACCATTGTAACAGCTGTAAACTTTAGGCTATAACTACTGCCCATTCAATTGAGCTTTTTGATGTTTTAAGAATGATTATTATCATTGCCATCACCTGGGGTGAGTCTTGGAAGACTTCCGAAGGTAATATAAACTGCGTATGGACGTGTTCCACAAACAGAGATGCAAAAAAAAAAAAAAAACAGCTAACGAGCCGATGCGATGTCAAGCTTTCATCCAATCCGTGTTGGTCTTGCCATTCCCTTTAATTCATCACATATCTATTTCCCTTATCCCTACTGCTATGCCCTCCTAAGCCCGCAGCCTGACTGCAGGCTTAGGACAGACACATGCATGAGTAGCCTATTCTCAAAGATTATATTATATGCTGTCATGGTTGTTACATCTAACTATAATTAAGCACTCTGTCTGTCTGTCTGTCTGTCTGTCTGAAACAGGCATAAGTCGTCACTGACTACAGCAATCATTCTCAGTTTTCACACACTGATTGAACATAACATTAGGAAGAGACTGACGAAGCCCTTATTTCAAATTAACACGTCCTTGATTAATAATGAATTTATTTGTGCGTGTAAATTTCCCCATTAAGTTTATATGGGAAAGTCCGACGGGCCCCCTAACGTTACACAAATCACAGCCCACCACTATCGCTGTTACCCCACTGTCATATTTCCACTGCTACACCAGCACTGGAACAAATGGTGACCCATACAATTTCGCTGGCTATACTGTGGCATGCGCAGTGCACACGGGCCACCGTCATTACTCATTTCCTCCAGGTTTGTTAGCCAACCTGCAACAGCTTTCTAAACTTTGGGACGTGTCGTTGCATCTCTGTATGTATTTATAGTTTCGATTTAACGGATGGCACGGCATACTGTCCATTTGCCGGCACAGGCTGCGGGCTGGAACGTTAATTCACCCGTTTTATCGACACAGAATATGCTTTTGATACACTTTACTCGACGCGATGTTGGAGCAGCAGGACGGAGGCAGTGTGAAGGGAGCGACAGACACCACTTTACTGTATATACTGATCCAGGCTTCATGGGAACTGTCCGAACTGAACATGCGCTCGAACTGGGAGATATTATTGTCACCGTCACCTTTTAAAAACAAGCAGATCTGCACGCTAACAACTCCCCGCTCAGTCTACAGTGAATGGGTATTGCGTTTGCGACTACATTTATTCTTCTATCGTACAGCGGCAGTTTTCGCTAAAAACAAGCTGATCTACAAGCTAACAACAGCCGACTCTTGCGCTGCGCGCTCGGTCCGGTGCAGCAGCTTTTGTACTAGCTCACCGACCGCTGTATTCACGAGATATGTGTTACTTTAGCTGTGCGTGTGCGTGTGTGTGCGCGCGACGCGTACTGCATCGCTAGATAGAACCCCCCCTCCACACACACACACACACACACACACACACACACACACACACACACACACACACACACACACACACACACACACACACACAGTTATTACGTCCCCCTTTGCCAGTGGCTTTATGATGACTGTCCACAGAAACAGCTACTTTAATGCAACAAAAGTGAAATCACATTCATCAACACGTTCCTGACCCCCCTTACTTTGCCTTAATTGTATTCCCATCCCCCCATGATCAAGTATACTCACAGTCACAATTACATTAAAGCAAGCAGAAATTCACATGATCATTGCTATAATCTATTAATTCACTACCTACACTGTTATAATCAATTAATTCACTTTACACTGTATATCATTTGGTGTTCATATATTCACAACGGGTAAGGTCCTAGTTACCTAAACACAAGGAAGTGACCGACAGCAGGCAATGTACAGCTGTTTATAGGACAATCTATAAATCAGGAGATGAATTGAACTGGCGCCTTTCCACGTGGAGTCGTGGACATCTCCAAGGCACACAGACTCCCGCACCGTGCGCACGTGGCTCTGCCTTCTCATATGGGTTAGGGGGTGCTCTCAGATGGCGTAATCTAGTTCCCAAATCTATTTGACGAAATTAGCAACTTAAGGGACTGCGCAACAAACACGCCCATGACCACACCTCCAGCCACAAATAACGGTGTCAGCATAAAGAATAGTGGCTAAGGGAAGAGGAAAGGTGATGAAAATACCAATAAGGGAATTCGTTGCGGGTTTCGGGTAACGTCAGGGATAAGGCCGGGAGCGAAAATCAAGTGTCTGCACTTTACTACTTGCAATGAATTATTATGAATTATTATGTAGCGGTCAATGGATTTCAGTAGTAGCATTTTTAGAAAGTGATACATTTAGTTGTCTGTTGTTAGGTTGACTTACCAACCACTCTCAGTTCTGCATTTGCGTATTTGATTCCCCAGAAGTTTTCGGCGATGCACTGATACATTCCAGAGTCGTCAAACGTCAAACTGGAAAACTTCAGCTCTCCTTTTCCATACTGAAAAGAAAGAACAGAGAAAGTTTGTGTAATCTCTGTGAACTATTGTGTACAAGGACTGTGTAGATCGCACACATTCGACAGTTAAAGGGGAACTCCACCCATTTTCAACATTTTAATATGTCATTAATATACCTTAGAGATGTTGTGTGGACATGATAAAAAGTTCCCCCAATTCTGTATTTCCTAAAAATGGAGGTCTGAAAAAAATCATTAACATGGTGAAATACATCTGATGACATCATCAAGATGTATTTCACCATGTTAAATAGTTCTGTATCAACAGATGTGTTCAAGGTGAATGAGGCCATTTTCATTTTTATTCATGCACGACTCAACACATCACCGCACTTCATGTTTTTGTTCAAACAAAAATAACTACAATTGTTTTTCATGGACTTTTGATATAAAAGTAGAAATATACATGGAATTTGTCCCACTTGTTTTGGCATCCGTCGTTAGGTTTGCCCAAATGATAGTCAGGGATATAGTCTAAAACGTGAAAAAAAAAAAAAAAAAAAAAAAAAAACATATCACCACATTAACCTACATAGCATCCCTATTTTGGGTCATTATATTGTGAGAAACTGACAGTGTAATACATGTCACCACAACATCTATAGAGCTTAAACCTGTGGGGAAGTGATACAATTAACTAACTCTATATTTCAATAGAAACATTTTCAGGCTCAAGCAGCCATACCGGACAAACAAGTAGTGAGTTCTGACACAGCAGTGTTGTTTTTGCCGACTAAGGTTTTTGATATTTAGTCGACTAAGACTAGACTAACAAAAATTAATTTCAAAAGACTATTTGGGACTAAAAGATGTGTGTTTTCAAAAGACTAAGACTAAGACCAAGACTAAATCATAACCTAAGACTAATGGAAATAGGAAACATTTTTAACTTTTTAAGTATGTGAACATATCTGCAGTATAGATTGCATACGTTTTCAGGAAAGGGACTTATTACTAATGCAGTAATTTTATACAAAGAAATAAAACGAGACATCTTTCATACTAAAAACTATAAATCTGTATAACATATAGAAACCTACAATGCATTTGTATGTAAGACTAAACTACCAAGACTAAGACTGAAAGACTAAGACTAAAAAAAGACTAAGACTGAGACTAAGACTAAATCAATGTTGATATTTCGTCGACTAGACTAAGACTAAAAAAATGAATTTCAGAAGACTAAATGTGTGTTACTCAAAAGACTAAGACTAAGACTAAGTCAAAATATTCTCAAACAAACAACACTGTGACAAAGGGCATGAACTCTCACCATGTATCCGTCTTTGTACCAGCGGATGTAGGGGAAGGGCTTCCCTGACGCCATGCAGCGCATGGTGTGCTCCGAACCGATGTCGATCTGCGTGTTGTTGATCGTCTCGGCCCACTCTGGCGCAGCTGACAATCAGTGGGGAAAAGTTATGCATATCTGTCACAAAAAACCTGCTTTTAAACCCTTTCTGTAATGTACAGTAGCGTCTTGGTGTTTTAGCTATTGAAAAATAGCAGATCTACAAGCTCATAGCGCGCCACTCGGTGGCGCGCTATGAGCTTGTAGGTCTGCTATTTTTTGACAAATCGTGAAAATGTGCTGCAAATCTTTGAATGGGTTATTTCAGAAGCAAACATTTTTTTAACTCAACTCTTTGCTTCTCGGGGGATCGCTAGAATGACATGTTTTTAAATATAGCTACTTCTGGTGGTCCTTGGCATGAAATGTGTTGAGCATCACAGACACAGGAACGTCAGAAAAAAAAACAGAATCTTGTGTCAGAAACTAGAATCTAGCGTCAGAAACTAGAATCTAGTGTTAGAAACTAGAATCTTGTGTCAGAAACTAGAATCTAGCGTCAGACACTAGAATCTAGTGTCAGAAACTAGAATCTTGTGTCAGAAACTAGAATCTAGCGTCAGACACTAGAATCTAGTGTCAGAAACTAGAATCTAGTGTCAGAACCTAGAATCTAGCATCAGACACTAGAATCTAGCGTCAGAAACTAGAAGCAAGTGTCGGAAACTAGAATCTAGCGTCAGACACTAGAATCTAGCGCCAGACACTAGAATCTAGTGTCAGAAACTATAATCTATTGTCAGAAACTAGAATCAAGTGTCAGAAACTAGAATCTAGTGTCAGAAACTAGAATCTATTGTCAGAAACTATAATCTATTGTCAGAAACTAGAATCTAGTGTCAGAAACTAGAATCTAGCGTCAGAAACTAGAATCTAGTGTCAGAAACTAGAATCTAGTGTCAGAAACTAGAATCAAGTGTCGGAAACTAGAATCTAGCGCCAAAAACTAGAATCTAGCGTTAAAGACTAGAATGTAGCGTCAAAAACTAGAATTTTGTTTTGGAAACTTAGAATGTAGCGTCAAAAATAGAATGAAGTGTCGGAAACTAGAGTCTAGCGCCAAGAACGAGAATGTAGTGTCAGGAACTAGAATGTACACTCAAAATTGCATATTTCGTGTTACTTGTTACTTACACTCCACATAGAGCCAGGCCTTATGCCAGTCCTTCCCCTTGGTGTTGATGGCCTCACACTCGTACGCGCCCACATCCTCGTACTGGACGTTGAAAAGGTGGAGGATGGCGCCCGATTCACTGATCTCGTGGTTGGCTGGGAGGTCTGTGGCGTCCACCTTCCTCCACACGATATCAGGGATCGGGCTGAATGAAATGAACAAAGCGTTTTTGTAAAGAACAGACTGTTATAGTTTGTGGACTGCGGTCTTTATATTAAATAACCCGGACAGCACACCGGACAGTGCATAACCGAGTGCAGTACTCTCAATGGAACACCGAGTACATCTATCACACATACCCTTCTATAATAGGACTTGTAAGATGGGACATTGATTAATTCACAAAAATAAGGAACAAAGATGTGTGCTCCTTATCAGTTCAATAATAAACGGTACATTTCCTGAATAGCGATAATGGGCTATAATGGCTACATTCTTTTGGTGGTGACTGGTAAATAGAGTCAATAATCTCTATTATGTCTGTGCTACTCAAATCATGCTGCATGGCTCTCCAGGTGGCAACGAAGAAAAGAATATGAAATTAAACATTTAATGGGTGTATATTGTTTAAATAATGATTAAGAAAATAAACCTACGGCATTTGCAAATAGGGGGATGCGTTATTAGATTATTTATGAAACGATATTTGTACGATATTGTAATGGCAGACGTTTCTGATTTTGCTTCCATCAAAATTGTGATTCTCTACACGAATAAAAGTGGATCATCCAGACAGGATATTTATTTGCCTGGTGTGATCCACCTTTACAGATACCTGAACACACGGTGGCTTTTTACTGTGGTGTTAACTGGTTGATGAGTGGCACCTAACCACTCCATTATGTAGCAATGTGTGAAAGAACGTCTCCAGTTATGTCCTGTCTGTGTCCGCGTATGTCCCAAGTAAGAAAATGAAAAATGCAGTGACTCTGCTATTTCTTGACAGTTTGAGGACCACCAGTGGTCCTTGAGCAAGTTCCAGTTGGTTAACCAGATGTAACTCTTTGAGAGCGTAAACATGAAACCAAATGGACCCTTGCGGGTCCATTTGGTTTCATGTATACACTCTCAAGAGTTAAAATATTCATCATGTGAATTAGCCCCAAGTCTACACAACTAGAGAATGTAGAAGATGAATCCAGCCTGCATGGTATTGTGGGCAAAAAGCAAAAGAAATCTTTAGTTTTGGAGTCTGTTGGGCTACAATGTCATCAAATGTTAGTCATCTGTGGCTCAAACTCTGAATAAACAGAGGGCCCTCGTGTCAAAAATGGTTGGTCTCACGCTTATTTTTTATATTGAAATTAAATGAATACTACACAGACTTTAGTTCAGCCTTTAGTCTTGTGGCCCTCCACAATATTTTATGTATCTCCTTTGGCCCCTTGGGGAAAAAAAAAAACAATTGCCCACCCCTGCCCCTGCGCGGTACAGTTGCACCGCTCACTTCACACAGGTGTGATTTTTGACATACTTCCCCAGAGCGAAGCACTCCAGGCTGATGTTAGAGGCCAGCATCGCCGTGGTGTCCGGAAACTTCACCATGATCTCCGACCGATATTTCTTCTCCTCGACTGCAAGAAACAAAGAGCGGAAGTGGAATTAAATTGTTGAAATAGTTAATAGCAGGGACGAAGGGCAAATCTTCCGGGACCTTATATAGTGACCGCATGTATATCCTGTACGAAATAATGTACACTTCTAAGTGGAGGGAGGGGGGAACGAGGGCAACTGACCTTCCTTGGGCGGCGTGGGGATGAGCTGGGTGAACTTGGAGAAGACGCTCTTTCCGATGACGGGGCTGGAGACGAAGCAGGAGTAGTTGCCGGCGTCCTGCGCCTCCACCTTGGCGATGTACAGGTTCCCCGTCTTCTGCGAGACGAAGCGGCGGCGGTCCGTGTGCAGGAAGATCGGGAACTCGTTGTAGATCCAGCGATACGACACCTCGGCTGGGAGAGAGGGGGCGAGAGAGAGACAGTTTCTGATGCTATAATCTAGTTTTTGACACTAGATTCTAGTTCCTCACGCTAAAATCTAGTTTTTGACACTAGATTCTAGTGTCCGACACTAGTCGTTTTTTTTTTATTATTATTATTTTTTTTTTTTACACTAGATTCTAGTTTTTCTGAAAAATCTGTTTCTGTGTCAGTAATATATTTCAAGCCAAGGACCACCAAGGTTATCCATATTTGGCTGCAGACCCCCATCTGAAACCATGTTGTTCTAGGGATCCCCCAGAAGCAAAGGTTTGAGTTAAAAATGTTTGCTTCTCAAATATTGCATTCAGAGATTTGCACCACATTTTCACAATTTTTCAAAAATAGCAGAACAACAAGCTCATGTCGCGCCACTCGGTGGCGCGACATGAGCTTGTTGATCTGCTATTTTTCAACAGATAAAACACCAAAACGCGTTCAGGACACTAAGAGTCAAAGGAGAATTCCACACCAACACATTGGGCATCAATCTACCTTGATTTGTGTGACATGATACATAATGCCCTTGATTTTTGTCATAGATGCCCCCTTTTCTACATTTCACCATGAGGTCCCCCTCCCTCCAATGCAGTTTGCATTGTTGTTACAAACAGCTTTTATCCTCCACACAGTAGTTAAATTGACATAATATTTAAACTAAAGACGGAAGCATTATAGTATTCTCTTTTTATATTATTTTTTATTATTTCGGTTCAGGGTCAGTAACTCTCGCGCCTCTGCTGGAACATTCCACCAGTGTAAGCAGTTCAGACACTTATTTACACTGAGCATGTGCAAACCTCCGGCACAGGCCTGAGCCACGCCCCCATGATTTATCCTCTTTCTTTATCATAGGTCCTGTCAGTACCTGGCCAGGCTTTGGGAGGGACACACAGCAGCACAGCCCCCTGGCCTTCCACAGCGTAGACAGACTCCCTCTCATCCTGGGGAAACTCCTCCAGATCTGCACGACAACATATAGGACACTTGGTATAGTGCTTCTTCAAGATGATATGTCATCAACATAAATGCCAAGGAGGACCTCCATCAGGGACAGATGTAACATTTTTCAATGGTTTGGGCAGGAGAAAATGGTATGGGTGCGGCTTCATCGCCCGTGGCGCGAAGCGACACGGGCGATGAAGCCGCACCCATACCATTTTCGGTTACAGGACTTTTATTAGACAAGTATAAGCATCAATAATAACATGAGTTGTTGTTGAAGTTGCAACAGACACGCAGCATGCAAAAAGCTAAAGGTCTGACTCAGAGAGTTTTCTGTTTTCAATGATGAAATGCTGTTGGTTTAGTGGTGCCGCAGCTGTAGTCAGTTAGTAGCAGTAGTAGTGTTTAAAATCATTTTAAATATAAGCACTTTAATGTGAAATATCTTGGGTTGTTTTGCATGCTGTCATGCTTGGTGGGGCAGTCTGGGGCTGGGCATTTTAGGGGGGCATTGCCCTCCCCATGCCCCATAGCTACATCCGCCCCTGACCCCCATGAGAGCAGGTTTTAATGGCTCTATAGGGTCTGAAAGCGCTGCCTGCTCGCTCACATCCAAACTTGACGCGGGCCTCCTTGCTGATGACGGTGCCGTAGATGTTGCGCGCCACGCAGATGTAGGTCCCCGCGTGCTTCTTCTTCTTGGGGTTGTTGATGACCAGGTTGCCTCCCACCAGGGTGTAATGCTCGTCAGGCTGCTCCATCAGCTTGATCTCCCAGTTGTCACGGCGCCACCTGGTGGGTGGGTGGGGGGTTGGACATGGGTTGTTGGAGAGAAGGGGCAGAAGGGCGGATACGGTTAGGTTAGGTGGGAGTGGGGCAGAGCCTTCTAGTAGGAGAGTTACGATATTGAGGGGTCAGAAACCAGAGCGGAGCCTCTCCGAGTCCTAACTGCAGTTGGGAATACAGTGTTTTCAACGAGAATGGCGCAAATAAGAAATATTTTACAACAACTGTTTTAAAGTAACGTTCAGTCACGACTACAGTCTCTGTAATGTTTATGAAATGCATACTCCTAGCAGTAGGAGTATGCATTTCTGCATACTCCTACTGCTACATTGGACTCAGAGCAGCCTCACAGACAGTCTCGCGAGACGCACCGTATCGTGAGATTGTCAGTTGTTAACAGTGTGTGAATGGGGTGCTGTTGGCTCTATGCTCCTCCAGCAGATTGTCAGTTGTTAACAGTGTGTGTGAATGGGGTGCTGTTGGCTCTATGCTCCTCCAGCAGATTGTCAGTTGTTAACAGTGTGTGTGAATGGGGTGCTGTTGGCTCTATGCTCCTCCAGCAGATTGTCAGTTGTTAACAGTGTGTGAATGGGGTGCTGTTGGCTCTATGCTCCTCCAGCAGATTGTCAGTTGTTAACAGTGTGTGAATGGGGTGCTGTTGGCTCTATGCTCCTCCAGCAGATTGTCAGTTGTTAACAGTGTGTGAATGGGGTGCTGTTGGCTCTATGCTCCTCCAGCAGATTGTCAGTTGTTAACAGTGTGTGAATGGGTGCTGTTGGCTCTATGCTCTCCAGCAGATTGTCAGTTGTTAACAGTGTGTGAATGGGGTGCTGTTGGCTCTATGCTCCTCCAGCAGATTGTCAGTTGATAACAGTGTGTGAATGGGGTGCTGTTGGCTCTATGCTCCTCCAGCAGATTGTCAGTTGATAACAGTGTATGTGAATGGGGTGCTGTTGGCTCTATGGTCCTCCAGCAGCGCGAAAGACCTGGCGCATAGGAGTGAACGGGAATATCGCAACTCTCCCCTATAAGGCTCTGGAGTGTGGTCCAAGACAGAGAGAGAGAGAGATACATGCCCATGTGCGTGGAAAAGAGTATATTCAAACATTGTCATGTGTGCATTGCTACACTGTATGTACAGTACACCAATCCATTCTACAACAGGTCGTTTTGAGTAACTAACCTGATTGGTTGCCACAGGTCACATGCAGTTGCTTTAACCATCACATAGTTACGCTAATCAACACAAAGATTTCAGCTGGTGTTTTTCTCTCAGAGTATTGTACTACGATATTAAGTTGTAGTGACTGCATCAGTCATTGAAGCGATTCTTAGACCAGTGTTTTTTTTTGTTTTTTTTTTCTTTTTTATCTTTTTGATACCAGGGCCCACTATTTAATTATTCAATATTTGAGCCACAGATCCACCATTTGATGTCATTTTAGCCCCACAGACCCCAAAACTAAAGATTTCTTTTGCTTTTGTTCACAATACAGGCTGGACTTAGGAAACAAAGCAGTCAAACATGCAGATCAAAAATGACCATTAATCTTCTACATTCTCTAGACTTGGGCTAATTCAGATGATGAATATTTGAACTCTGGAGAGTGTAAACGTGAAACCAAATGGACCCGCAAGGGTCCATTTGGTTTCATTTTTACGCTCTCAAAGAGTTACATCTGGTTAACCAACTCCCCATCATTAAGCTGGGGACCACCTGGAACTCTCTCAAGGACCACTGGTGGTCCACGGATACCGGTTGAAAACCACCGCCTTAGACAGTAACATCATAAAATATTCATTAAGCGACAAATATCGTAATTAGAAAGCAGCTAATGTTTGCCCGTTTGGAACTGCAACAGTTGAAATGAAATCAAAGATATATCAGTATTCTGACTATTTCATCTATATTATACCTATATGAATTGTATTACCATACAGTGCACGTACAGTAGATGTATGGGGTGTGAGTGCATGCATTACCTGTATGAAGCCGGCGGGTTAGCCCTCGCCCTGCAGTTCATGGAGATTCTCCCGTCCGGCGAGTCCTCGGTGTAAACGACGTCCATGGGCTCCTCTTCAAAGATGGGGCCATAGCCAGTAGCATCCTCTGACAAACACATGAGTGGACTCTGTCATCCGCATGTACCGTAATCCTATCAATCAGGGTATCTGAAGGTGTGTGTGTGTAGGGGCCGAGCACGTGGATTGGATGATTGTCTATGTTTAACCTACACCCGGTCAAAGTTCCCAGAGAGGCATCTGGGATCTTAAATGGCCAGTAAGCTTTCATCTAGGGGAAACTTGTTGCTGTTGTGAGTTGTGATTTAACCCATTGTGTCCTGAATGCGTTTTGGTGTTTTATCTGTTGAAAAATAGCAGATCAACAAGCTCATGTCGCGCCACTCGGTGGCGCGACATGAGCTTGTTGTTCTGCTATTTTTTTTTGAGCTTGTTGTTCTGCTATTTTTGAAAAATTGTGAAAATGTGCTGCAAATCTCTGAATACATTATTTTGGAAGCAAACATTTTATTTCAATTTTTCGCTTCTGGGGAACCCCGAGAACAACATGTTTTCAGATGGGGGTCTGCAGCCAAATTATGGACAATTCTGGCTAGGGTCATGTTAAGCATCACTGACACAGGAACATAGATTTTTCAGAGAAACTAGAATCTGTCAGAATCTAGCATCAGAAACTAGAAACTAGTCACAAACTAGAATTTACTGTCAGAAAGTACAATCAGGTGTCAAATAGAATACATTCTTAGATTTGCACATCATTTTTCACAATTTTTCAAAAATAGCAGAACAACAAGCTCATGTCGCGCCACTCGGTGCAAGCTTAATAGATTTAAGTTTTCATTTGTTCCTTCAGCGATCAGGCTCCTCAACAGTCAGAGATAATGACGGTGACGTGCGTGTATGTTTGTATCTCCTGTGACTTTTTTGTTTTCTGTGTAATGTGTATAACGCCAATGTCACCCTGTGCCCAGAACCAATTTCTCCCCTGGGAGACTAAATAAAGATCTATTCTATTCTATTCTATTCTATTCTGTGTGTTGTTGCTGTGTGTGTACTCTGTATTGGTGGAACAGCAACCCCCTGTTGGGGGGGGGGGGGGGGGGGGGGGGGGTACAATTTATACTCAGTGTATCAAGTAACTCGAATATAAGACGACCCAGATATAAGACGACCCCCATTTTTCAAGAATCATTTACAGGAAAAGAACATAGAATGTCAAATAATATACAAGACGGCTCCCTATTTTATGATATTTCCATTGGGGAAAAAAACACAGTCTTATATTCAGGCCAATAAGGGTAAGTAGGCTACTTTTACTCAAGTACTGTTTTGCTTAAGTACTGTTAAGTACTGTCCAGCCCATCTCAAACCCAAACATTGTACGTTTACTTCACCACATACATTAACCGCTTCATGAGTCAATGACTTTATGAATCATATCTAAAAATGTAAAATGTAATTAAAGAGTCTATGGGACTGCAGGGTGACAACATCCTTGTTTCACACAACATGCCATGTCATGGTGTTTGTCAATACAGTATACTTGGAAAAAAAAAAGTGTAACTATACTCACCTCCAAAGATTCTAGGCTCATTAAACAGGACTGCATCTGTAATGCGAGATCATGACTAAATCAATGCATGGTATGACTTTACAATGATTGGTCAGCAATTATAAAGTCTACTGGGCATGTAAACAGCAAGGAGCTCACTGGAGATGCATAGAAAGATAATATACGTAGAGTATATTATCTACCTATGCATGGGCATAACTTATATCGTCCCAAATATGGCAGTGCCCAGCGGGCACCGCTGTAGTTTTAGATTTTTTTCTGTTAATAATTTTTTATCCCACGATTTTGCAACCCATTTTTTCACCCAGTTCCAATTCCTAATGTGATCCTGGGCTCTACACACACCCTCCACCAACCTGGGGAGGCAGCGGACTGGCCTCATGCTTCCTTCAATGCATGAGGAGTCCAAGCTGCCTTCTTTTCACCTGACAGGGGGGAGTTGGGTTGGACGTGGCGTGTGGAAGGAACACGTTGTTCCAACCAGTTCCAGTCCCCTTCATCAGGCGCCCCGGCTGGCCAGGGGGAGGCAGTCTAGAGACCAGGATTACTGGATGTTTTTGTGAGGGTATCTACCCTAGGGGACACGGGGAGTAGTTTTAGAATTAAGCACAACATACCTGTGAAAGAGACTGTGGAGCAGAGTGCCAGCAGCACTAAAGCAGGGGCCGCCATGACAACCAGCAGCAGACTCACAGACACTATGAGAAGATAGATAATGCATGGTTATTACACAGCCACAGTCAGAATAATAGAACATTTGTTAAATATTACAGGTTTCACAACATTAATCATCTATTTGTATTTTTTGTTTTTCGTTTTTCTTTAAGGTTTTATTACCTCAACTACATCCCCCACACAAACATGAACTTTCAACGTTGTGATTCTTTTTTTGTGTGTCTTGAATGAAGCCCTTTGAACTACAATGAAAACAGGAGAAAAAATCCCTCCAAACAGTGAAACCACCTCATAATTCGGTGTCAAGTATTGTGGACTCTTAGCTCACGGTCTACAAGCAAATCAGAGACAAATTGCTTGAGCCAGAAAACCCCAGACGACAGAAAATTTAGAAAATTTAGAAAAAATTAGTTTTGCTGGCCTGACCATAGAGTAATAAAATAACAGAGACCGGACAGGAGCGACAGCCCCGCCCCCTTGCCGTTCATTTCAATACAAGTTGCTCATTGGCGCATTGAAGCACCCGGAAGACCGCCGGAAGTGCGCCTATTTCCGCATTTGGACACCAAAATTTGGTGTCCAAATGCGGAAGTATTTCTCCATGAACGCGCCCGAAGCAAGGGATTATGGGAACCATGAACGAGCGCCGTCGCGCACGAGCAAAGGAAAAAAACATCAAAAAGCATCAAAAAACAAGCTTGTGGGTTTGCATTGAGCTTATTATCTGTCATATAATACATCCGTTGTGTTTTGAGAGGTAGTATATGACGTGAGGACCGCTGGTTTATTCAGAAAACAACTTAAAAACAAACTGCCCTGTCCACGTGCACAAAGCAAACGAGCGTGCGTGCTCTCGGGGCGTTCGTGCATGAATTCCACCCGCCTGCAGTACCAAACTTGGCCACCAGCGAGGCTGCTTCAAGCCTGGAGTGACTGTCTGCTGGTGTGGGCCTGACACTGGCCTGACACTCGGTTCGTTTCACTTTGTTAAAAAGAAAATAAGGTAGTATTTTTTTAAGGTGGCAATTCAGGGCTGGATCCGGGCAAATGTTTTTCATTGTGTACATAATAGAATAAACAAAGTTTCAGCATTTTCTGTATTTCTGTATTATATAGCCTGCAACAATAACTATGAAACATCATATTTAATGAATGCTTATTGACATGTATTTTATCTAATAATTTAATAATTTATTAATTTCTAATATAGCAAGTGTTAATTGTGACTCAAATATATGTGTGGCTCCAGGCACTTTAGTATTCATGTTTTTGGTCCAAATTGGCTATTTCGACACTATACCTCTCCCATACTCATATACTGTAGCTAGTATTAGTTGAGAGACTGTTTTATAAGTGCTTACGGTAGCCTACAGTGGGGGTTTTCAACCTTTTTGACTCCAGGGACCACCCTTTATTCAGCATTTGAGCCACGGACCAGCATTTGATGACATTTTAGCCCCAAAGACCTAAAACTAAAGAATTCTTTTTGTTTTGTTCACAATTCCAGGCTGGATTTTCCAAACAAAACAGTGTAGACTTCTTAATTAAATAGTGCTAATTCAGATGATGAATATTTTAACTCTTGAGAGTGTGAAAATGAAACCAAATGGACCCGCAAGGGTCCATTTGGTTTCATTTTTACATTCTCAAGAGTTACATCTGGTTAACCAACTTTCCATCATTTAGCCTGGGGACCACCTGGAACCCTCTCAAGGACCACTGGTGGTCCCCGGACCACCGGTTGAAAACCCCTGGCCTACAGTGTCTGAGAGAATAAAACCAACATGCCTGTGTGGCATGGTGATTTCATGCGTCATACGGTACAGGGTGAATTTGTGCGACAGTGAAAGGTGGATATGAATTATTCACAATCACAGTGACTCTGCAGATTTGCGCTTGTTCTAAATCTAGTGTGGCAGTCCACAGCTGTTGTATTGAGTTGTGCTTTTGTGTGAAATGTACCTATTCTGCATACTCTTAATAATTGTTTCGATCGATCTATCAAAGTCTATTCCTCATCTTCTTCCCCAGCTCCCTGTCTGTCTCGTCCTAGTGGCTGTCTGTCTGTCTGTCTGTCTGTCTGTCTGTCTGTCTGTCTGTCTGTCTGTCTGTCTGTCTGTCTGTCTGTCTGTCTGTCTCCTCCTAGTGGCTGTCTATGGTCATTGCAGACAGGAACTGCAACAGTCCTTGCATGCACCATGCCTGCTGCCTACAGGCTGGCTGACTCAACAATAACCGTTTCCCACTCAACATTAGCCAATGTGCTGTATGGCCTTGAGCTTCAACAATACTCACAACATCACAACAATTTGTGTGTGGGGGAAAAAAGGAGAGAGAGAGAGAGAGAGAGAGAGAGAGAGAGAGAGAGAGAGAGAGAGAGAGAGAGAGAGAGAGAGAGAGAGAGAGGCAGGTGGAGACAACATAAGCAATTAAGCATGTTTAAATGGTTCTTACTGGTTCTTACACCTGATTGTTTTGGATTGGTTTACAGTATGCACTGTACTGTATGTGCAAATAATATTGATGAATGTTAAAAAAAAAAAAAAAAAAAAAAAAAAAAAAGTATATACAGGGTATACTGGTACTTTTACAGATCTAATCCTGAACAGGGTAAATGGAAATTCTAGCTTTAAAATACACAAAGGATAAATTACTATTATTATATAAACAAACAACAAACACTAACAGCTTCTGATCAACTTTTAGCGAAATACTGATCAGCAGTCGCAGCTAAGCAATGGGCACTCATTCATATCAGAACACCTTCTATTTTGTTCCATTTTTTCTTTAACAAATGAATCAGTTATTAACAGGTAAATCATCATTACTTTTTATGGAATCTAGAATATCTGGTTGAAAATATATATTTCAGCCAGAGGATGGGGCAGCGGCTAATAGTACACTGGTTCTGAACCTTTGCAGGCCGTGTTCCACAAAATAATTACATTTGTATATTTGAACTTGGGGATACCCCCTGCATGCAGGCACGCACCTGTTATGGGAACCCCCATCCCAGTAAGCAAGCAATTCCACAGATATACAGGTACATTGTGAAAATAGTCAATCATTGTAAGGTACAATGGGTTGGTAGATCAGTATTCCACGGCAATTCCAGTAGTTTTAGAAATAATGTTGTTTGGAAGTGGTTGCCAGACAGATGGACTGTATAATCCCATCACGACCCTGGACACTCCTCTGTGCATATTTAGGTCAATAGTCAGAACATGTAGGCTAAACCATCTGTGTCATTTCATTTAGATCCAGTGTGTGAAGCTATAGTATAGTGTTTGTAGAATGTTGAATACAATTTTGAATGCAGTGAATAGTTTGAAAATTAGGCTACTTGTAGAATATGACTGTGGCTCAGGAGGAGGTAGGCCCTACTATTAAATGTGGTAACTGTGTGGGAGTAAATCAAAGAAAACTAAGCCAATCCTCTTGTTCCCGAAAATGTTGCTGATTGTTTTTCCTATCTGGAATTGAAGTGGAAAATCTGTTTTCTTTGCTAAAGTCATAAAAAAGACCTGAAGTGAGTCGTGCAAACACTGCCCCTTGTCGGTAGCCTACTCTAAACATAAATAGATAGATAGGACACAGGGACATGGGATGGCCGCAGTGTTGCCAACTGCCAAAATCCAAAATGCACTAGTGCACTTCCAAAATGCACTAGAATGCGCTAGATGCCTGGAAGGGAATATGACCATTAAATGACCATTAATCTTCTACATTCTCTAGTTGTGTAGACTTGGGCTAATTCACATGATGAATATTTTAACTCTTGAGAGTCTAAAAATGAAACCAAATGGACCCGCAAGGGTCCATTTGGTTTCATTTTTACGCTCTCAAAGAGTTACATCTGGTTAACCAACTATCCATCATTTAGCCTGGGGACCACTGGTTGAAAACTGCTGTCTTAGAAGGAAAAATGGTGAAAAATGAGGGTTTTATCTCTGGCGCCTGTCAATCAATTTCCCCCCAACTCACCAGCCAAAAAGCACTAGATTTTCCGCCAGGAGTTTTTCACTAATTTTGGCGCTAGGGGGGTCTGAAAAAGCGCTAAATATAGCGACAAATGCGCCAAGTTGGCAACACTGGATCATGGCCGACAAAGCTGGGCACTGGAGTTGCTGGCAGACTGGCACCACTCAAAAATCTCCTCTTATAGGGGTCCCTGGGTAGGCTGACCATACGTCCGTATTTCCCAGGACATGTCCGTATTTCACGTCCTGTCCTGGGTGTCCTGGTTTATTTTTAGAAAATGAGGAAATGTCCCGGTTTTTGTAAAATTACTTTCATTCAGTTCCTTTCCGACACGTCTTTGTTTACATCGGACCAGTAAAGCAACAGGCACTAGGACACTGTGCACGATGACGTCAGCCCTGAGCAGAGTCAGTGCAGGCAGCCTTCATCAATCAGTTAGTAGACACTAGACAGCGTGGTTGTCAGTCTCCACCACCATGCCCAAGCGCAAGTGCACGTTTACAGACGAGTTACAGAAAAAAATCCCTGTATTCAGACCGGGGCGAGACAAAAGTGAAGCACTGTGCACTGTTTGCAAAGCAGGCACGTATGTCTCGCTCTGCAACGGTGGTGCAAGGGACCTAAAATCCCACATTGACACAGAAAAACACAAAAAAGCTGTTCGAGGCGATAGTAGCGCCTGTTCGATATCTGAATATTTCGTGAAATCCCCCCCCCCCCCCCCCCCCCCCCCCCCCCCCCCCCCCCCCCCGCTAAGGTGTCCTGGTTTTCTCTTTTGAGAATATGGTCACCCTATCCCTGGCATTATCTCTTCAAAGGAGGTTCTGCACTGTGCCAAGCTAGGGTGTTGCCCAACAGACACATTTTCTTGCTACTTTAAGCCTATGGGCTATGCAGAGTATCAAGCTCCTTCAGCATCATTTAACCTTGCCATGATGTCGCAGTTTGCTATCATCATCTGTCGTTTTAAGCTGTTTATTATTAATACCTGCTGCTACGGTTAATAGTTGCTAACTGTAGCAGCAAGTCTTCTTGAAAACAACAACAAGCTCCCAAATACCTTACCAAGTGTGCCTGCCTGCCTGCCTGCGCCACCTTTCGCTGAAGAACACTGACTCGACAACTGCACAACTGCAGTCTGCAATGCGGTACTCAGAGCCATCTGGTTAGAAGCGTTGCGACATGGCGGGGTCAGAAACTGAGCGCTCGAGCCTAGCGCTGCACCATGCATGCAGCGTGAATAGGGACAAGCTGGAGTTGAAAACGCCTTGTTTTCAACGTGGGCGGCGCAAATAATAAGCGCTATTTTAGGCACGTGTGCAATAAAGCAGGGGGTTTCAACCTTTTTGATACCAGGGCCCACCATTTATTCAGTATTTGAGCCACGGACCACCATTTGAGGATATTTTAGCACCACAGACCCCCAAACTAAAGATTTATTTTGCTTTTGTCCACAATTCCAGGTTGGATTTGGGGAAACCAAACAGGCAAACATACAGATCAAAATGACCACTAATCTTCTAGTTGAGTAGACTTGAGCTAAATAAGATGGTGAATATTTTAACTCTTGAGAGTGTAAAAATGAAACTCCATTTGGTTTCATTTTTACACTCTCAAGATCACATTTGTTTAAACAACTTAGCTGAGGACCACCTGGAACCCTCTGAAGGACCACTGGTGGTCCCCGGACCAGCTGTTGAAAACCCCTGATTTAAGATCATTAGAGCTGGGATGTTGCGTGAGTCCGATGCATGCATTTCTGCCTATTTCCTGTCCAGGGCTTGTCCCTATTTGTTGTCCCCATTCATCCTCGAGAAGCCTATGTAGAAGAGCCGCCATTGGACTGGCCCCGCGAAGTGAACGGAGTTGGCGTTGCCCTGTCTATTCTCGCACACGGGACGGGTCCATTCCTCCTCCTCATGGTGAAGTATCACATATTTACAGACATGAGATGCGCCACTCAGTCAGTCGTTTGCGACTCACACAACATTCTAGTCTGCATTGCAGCCTCCGGCGGCTCTTACCTTTGCAGCAGAATAAAGCGTTGTAGTCTTGGCATGGGATGGATGGATCATGGATGGATGGATCATGGATGGATCAGGGCACACCTGGACCGCCAGCCGTATCGTCCCAGCCCGGTCTGCATCATGAGGGAGGTGCAGTCCCGTTACCCTGCTCAACTTTTCTATTGGCGGAGAGCGGATGAGTGACAGCGGCGGACGGGATGGCTGGATGACGGAATAGAGAGAGAGGAGAGAGGGAGAGGGAGAGGGAGGGAGGCAGCATCTCTCTCTCTCTCTCTCTCTCTCTCTGTCTGCTTTGCAATTTCCAATTCAATCATAGCCGGCTTATCGCTGTGGATTTCTACAGTGTACAGTTTGATTCCAGGCAGTAGCCCTGCTACAGGATATTAGTTCAGGGGCGGATCTAGGCATGGACATGGAGGGGGGGGGGGTGCCCCCCTAAATGCCCAGACTGCCCCACCAAACATGATGTGCATGCATCATGCAAAACAACCCAAGATATTTCAAATTAAAGTACTTAAAGTACTTGAAACTAAAAGTATACTGCTGCTACCAACCAATTACAGTTGTGTCACCACTAAACCAACAGCATTTCATCATTGAAAACAGAAAACTCTCTGAGTCAGACCTTTAGCTTTATGCATGCTGCCGCTTGCTGTGTGTCTGTTGCAACTTCAACAACAACTGATGTTATTATTGATGCTTTACTTGCCTAATAAATGTCCTGTACCTACGCAACATGGGCGAACAACAACTGATGTTATTATTGATGCTTTACTTGCCTAATAAATGTCCTGTACCTACGCAACATGGGCGATGAAGCCGCACCCATACCATACCATTTCCTCCTGACCCCAACTGGGGAATGTTACATCCGCCCCTGTATTAGTTGAGTGATTATGAACGTTTTTGAGTGGTGCCACCACTGCAAGACCCGGCTTTGTCCCCATGCAGCCTACTTTTCACTGTGTTTAGCCTATCAACACTGTTTCACTGGCCATGCGTCTTCCCGTGATCCCAAATCCACTCATAATTACAGCTTTAAAGGTCTATTTGAACTCCCGGTTGTGATTAACAGTGGCTTTATGAACAACTTACTGAGAGAATAAATCAATCATTTGTGAAAAATAATGTACCTTTAACTTTAATGCAGCCTACTTGTAATCAATTATTAAATGCACAATAAATTATCTAAACTATATCTATGGTGTATTCAAGGTTTAAGGTTTCTTCTGTGAAGGACCACTTCACCGAATTATGGCATTTTATCATGGGATATCATTTTTCCCTGGAGCTGGAATTTGTTAGTTTATACAGGATATGATGTAAAAAGTCGTATGTTCTTCTACTGAAGATAACGAAAAGCATAGTTGAAAATAATGGTTTGCATTTCCTAGACTTCCTTAGACTATGGTTTGCATTTCCATAATTTCTATTCTCGCAGACTCTCATATTTTTGAATCCTATATACAATACAAATTTTCAATATGGGAACTGTTAAAGAGTTAAAGGTCTTGTGATATTAATTTTATTGTATTTTTAATTTTTATTTTTCGTTGTTCTTCTCAGAGACACTCAGCAAAACCGAGCTTTGAATACCGGTATTCAGTAGGTTTTCTGTGCTCTGTGGTTTTGTGTGGAGTTTTCACACCCAAAGGCTTTCGAGCTACAATGAAAACAGTAAACACGGTGGAAACCCAGAGTGTGACATCACATTCAGCCAGGGAAGGATTATCCAACAGGCACGTTGGGCCCAGCCGCCCAGGCCCAGGGGCCCCTGGGCTAGGGGGGCCCATGAGCTTGAATGTCCGCGTGCCGCTAATAGGTACACGTTCAGGGCCCACCCAAAAAAGGGGTGAAAGTGATAATAATGGTGCACACGGTCCTTATTAACAATGGATTTACTAAATTTGTGTCACTAAAATAGCCCAAAATGTCCTAAACCATCATGCCGCCGCGCCGGGCATAAAGATCCTCCGGTGTAGGGGGGGGGGGGCTTTGGCTGGTGGTGGCCCAGGACCCTTAATTTCATAATCCGCCTATGCATTCAGCAGGAAAATCACTACATTTGTTTGAGCCAGAGGAAGTAATGTCACAATCCCTTTATAACAATATCTTCTTTGGTGGTCAGTGTTGTATTGGGACTTTTAGAAGTGGGGGGACGCTTCTTAAAGGGGAATAGCTAGAAAGCAGGAGAGCTAGAAAGCAGGGAAAGACACTTGCCCGATCGGGCAACCAGGTAGCAGTCTTCACTTGCCTCACCATTTTTTTTACTTGCCCTGGGCAAGTGTTAGTGTCAAACCCTGCATTGGCTCCATGGCCGTCCTGCCGCTTCTACTGGTGTGTTTCCTGTTGCCCCACGGCGTCGTGTGGGTCAACGTGGAGCTGACCGTGGAGAAGGGTGTCGAGGTGTTCTCTGGTGTGTCGGAGTGCCAGAGACGAAGGAGGTCGACCTGAGCCAGGGCCGGATTGGCCATCTGGAGTACAGGGAGTTTTCCCGGTGGCCTGCGCCACCTAGTGGCCTGGACATTTTTTATTTTATTTTTTTAAGTCCAGGGCAGGTCAGGGTGCGAGGCCCAGGCCAGGCAAACTAGTGTTTCTATCCTTCAAAAAAGAAAAGGTGTCCTACACCAAAGCCAAAATGCACTAGTGGCACTTCCAAAATGCACGAGAATGCGCTAGATGCTCGCCTGGAACATGCAGATCAAAATGACCATTAATCTTCTACATTCTCTAGTTGTGTTGACTAAGTTAGGCTAATTCACATGATGAATATTTTAACTCTTGAGGGTGTAAAAATGGACCCGCAAGGGTCCATTTGGTTTCATTTTTACACTCTCAAAGAGTTACATCTGGTTAACCAACTGCCCCTGACGGTCGTAGTGATCATCCTGGTCTAAGCATGTCACGGTGTAAGAATCTCAACACCGGTTTTATAGTTTGCTTTTATACCGGTATTATCGGTTTTATAGTCTGACCACTAGATTCCTAGCACACTAGCACACTAGAGTCCTGGCACATGCAGGCCAAATCCTCAATCAACATTAGTAATATATACGATAGCATTTCATCCCCGCAAAACAAAAGCTAAATATTTCTTTTGCTTTTGTCCACAATACCAGGATGGATTTGGGAAACAAAACAGTCCAACATACAGATCAAAATGACCATTAATCTTCTACATTCTCTAGTTGTGTAGACTTGGGCTAATTCAGATGATGAATATTTTAACTCTTGAGAGCGTAAACATGAAACCAAATGGACCCGCAAGGGTCCATTTGGTTTCATGTTTACGCTCTCAAAGAGTTACATCTTAGAACGTGCAATATTGAATGAACACAAAAAATGTTTTTTCTTTCTTTTCTTTTTTGTTTCGGTACATTCGGTGGGCCACGCCCTTCTGTACCGCTGCGTACAGCGTTTAGGGTGACCAGATCCAAACTGTTCATTTGAGGGACAGAAGTGTTGCATGTGTGGGACAAGTGGAGTGTGGAAACGGGACAAAATGTCCCGTTCAAGATTCCATTTCACACAGCAAAAACAGCTGATCTAAAATCAAAAATAGCTGATCTATTGAGATCGTAGATCAGCTATTTTTGATACGACAGTATGCGATGTGGCCTCTCTAGAGTGAGTGTGGAAATATAGTGGTACCACATGTGGGAATTATTTAAACAAAACATAGCAAGAACGCACAACGCCGGGATTTTACTCAGGCCACGGCGCACTCCCTCCCGTCCGACGTTGTAACGTCTTCCAGTTCGGACAGGGCTTTCCAGATGATAACTGAGGAATCAAGAACCCCCCTCCTCAATTAACCTGAAAACCTGAAAATGCATGATTAAAACTCAGTACCCTGGCCTGATCCTCACAGATCCTTGACAAAGTAAAACAATTAGTTGCATTGTAATAGTTCTAATAGTAATTAACAGGTTGAAAATAGTTAATTCATGATCCTGATTCGGCCCCCGGGGCTGTGAGTTGAACATATATATATGCAATAGATGTTTGAACTCACACTATGCACAGTATCCCAAACAACAACAAAAATACTCTGAAAATGAAATCCTGAAACCAACATTTATTCGTTTTTTTTTTCTTCATTTAAAATACAAAATAGTTTCCAATATTATATCGTAGAGTAAACCATTTTTACAGCCTCTCATGCTTCTCATGTCAACGTCAACATTAACCAGAATAGTCATATTAGACCATAATAGTATTATCCTAGTCACCAGTCACTAAAACATTGTTGCCAGGGTATTCACGCTCCGACGTTCGTCCTTCCGTCCACCCATCCGTCCGTCCTTCTGTGTGCTCCGCAGAAGTACACATTAATGTCCATTTATTATCGTTCACACTTTTTGTTTTTGTTTAAGGTTTGCTCCCTTAAAAAGCATATGTCATATTCAATGCAATCCGATGTCTAAATTGGGACACCCTTAACAGCCTTTTTTTTAAATACAGCACGTGCAACACACGCTAACTCAACATAAGTTAATAACACACACGCAAATGCTACCCAAAACTAGACCCAACACGGTAAAATCCCGTTCACCGTTCACTCCAGGGAGTTGTCCGTACATTTGCAGGAGTTACAAACAAACGCTCGGGGATTTCACCGTGCACGGACATTATAAGAAATGACACATCCTTCTCAAGAGTGCATTTTTTTTGTCTTTAAATACAGAAAAAAGGTGCATGAACTGTCAGACACAGACACGATACAGGTGTCACGAGAGCTCAGTCACAATTTAAATGTTCCGCTTTTGTTATCCAAAAAGAAACATTGGAGCTATTATAGCAAAGTTACCTGACGAGTTCCAAAAAAAATTAAAGAAAACAAAAAATATAGATGTATATATAATAAACTTCACAGCAAATTGAAGAGTTGAAAACTGTAATGGTTTCATCTCACGCCACGCCTGTCCCTGCCCCCCGGAAGAAAAAAAAACTCCACTACCCATAATGCAGTAGGATTCCTCATCTTTTGACCCCAGCCTTGCCCTCCCCCCCGACCCTTGACCCCTCTACAGTCGGTTCAAGCCGTTATTACGTTATTTACATCTTACAACCGAAAAATATCTACACGCAGAAAGCATGATGGCATCGCAAACATAAAAAAAAAAAAAAACTTGATGCAAGTTATGAAAACCCGAAACGTGGAAGTGTGGACACTTGAAAATAAAATCTCATAATTCCCTGTTGAGATTATTATTAATAATTAATATATATATATATCTATATATATCTTTTTTTAAGAAAAAGAAACAAGCAGTTCATCTGAGATGGGCGTGAGGAAGCAGAATATTTCAAACGACAGCATCGTGGACCATGGAAATAAAAAGCAATACACCACACACACACACACGCCTAAACACAATAGCATGCATGTGCTGCACACACACACGCACGCACGCGCACACACACACACACACACGCACGCACGCACGCACGCACGCACGCACGCACGCACGCACGCACGCACGCACGCACGCACACGTACCATCTCCATTCACTGATAAATATAAAACTCACTGAGTGCTTGTACACATAATTGAACATTTCTGCTCGCGCTTTTCCAGGCTCGCAGCAAAACGTGACAACACACACATACAAGTACACAGTTTCAAATGCATAAACCTATAAGTCACCAGCACGTACACCGTTTTGCATTTCCCGACGACAAACAAGCAAACAACGTCCCGTTTTTCATTCATTATTAGGAATTAGAACTCACGTTCACATTCAAGTTACCGTTCCGCATATAAATCCTCTTTGAGCTGTTTTTCTTCTTTTTACCGTAAGTGCTACCAGTAACTTCCATTTTTTCCCGATTGGCTACAACAACACTAGATCATCCCAACTGTGTGTTGGCAGTTTCCCGGTATACGTAAGGTTGGCAGTATTTTGGCGTAGCTGGAGATCGTCTTCCTCCTCGGGAGTGAGAGAGTGTTCGGCTGGGAGGAGGAGGAGGAGGATGGAGAGATGAGGACAACTGTGAATCTAATAATACGACGTCATCACAGTGTGAAGAAACACACCGTGTCCATGTTGTTTGTGAGGTTGAGCGTAGCAAGGTTTTCCAGAGTCTGTTTTGGCAGTTCTGTGTCCAAAAGCGTTTCGAATTCTAGGAGAAAAACGACTAGATTCATTAGTGATATTTTCCAAGGTGAGTGCAGGGAGGCTATCCATACGGGCTATGGGTGATTATTCGCGATAATGAGCGCGCAACATGGATGCCTAAACAAACTATTTACAAGTAGGGTGACCAGACCTCTTTGCAGTCCCTCATTTCCAATCATTTTTGAGCATTGCACGAATTGAGACGTTGTCCCACATCGTGGCTGGGCAGGCATGCAGCGTTTAAAAATACCCTAATAATTTGTAGTCCCCTAATAGTTGGCCTTCTGTTGTCTCGTTTCCCGCTATAGCTGTTTGTTTTTAAAATAATACGAGAAGTATTCCACCCCCCCCCTCATGTTGCCAGCATATTTCATGTTATACCGATCTTAATACTGTCGTATGTATCAAAAATAGCGTCTCTACAATCTCAAAACGCATCACACTGCGGCGCGTTTTGAATATCGACATCAAGGATGTTAGTAATCGCCAGCGACATTTTTGTCCCGTTTCCACCTGCACTTGACTTGTCCCACACATTGGCAACGCTCAGTGTTGCCAACTTGCTGCATTTGTCACTATATTTAGCTTTTTTCAGACCCCCCCTAGCGCCAAAATTAGTGAAAAACTCCTGGCGGAAAATCTAGTGCTTTTTTACTGGTGAGTTGGGGCGAAATTGATTGACAGGCGCCAGAGATAAAACCCTAATTTTTCACCATTTTTCCTCTTATGATAGTGGTTTTCAACCAGTGGTCCCCAGGCTAAATGATGGACAGCTGGTTAACCAGATGTAACTCTTTGAGGGCGTAAATTGAATTAGCCCAACTTAGTCTACACAACTAGAGAATGTAGAAGATTAATGCTCATTTTGATCTGTATGTCCCAGGCGAGCATCTAGCGCATTCTAGTGTATTTTGGAAGTGCCACTAGTGCATTTTGGATTTTGGCAGTTGGCAACACTGGCAACGCTTCTCTCCCTCAAATGAATGAACAGTTCGGATCCGGTCACCCTCTTTTACAAGACAACGGTTCAGAGCGACGGCCGCCACACAGCTACACAGCAAAAATACTAGTTCACTTGTATGTAGCGAAAAACTCCGTGGGCTCCATTTTCGTCACACGCTAAACCCCTTGTCCCTAACTTCTTTGCCTTTTTTTTTTTTTTTTTTTTTTTACTATTTTGCAAAATGTTTTGGAATATTTCAAAGTGCTAATTTATTGACATGTTGTGAGCTGCTAGACTGGCCATTTTAACTATTGAAAAATGTGTTTTAAATAGTTTAAAATGACAAAGAAGTTAAAGGATAAGGGGTTTAGTGGTGACGAAAAACTCCATGTGTCTGTCTCTCTCTTTTTGAGTTTTGTCGAGCTTTTCGCGTTCAGCCGCTTATAGGTGCTGAGAACCATACCGAGGGTTGCCAGGTTGTCGTGTATGACGTGTATGATTGACGTTACTCCACAAAGGCACTAGAAACCCGTGCTTGAAAAGGTTCTCCTCGGACATCAAACCGTCATCGGCTTTTAAGTACTTCAAAATAAAAATAAGAAAATATCGTTCCACTCCACACCCCTCTTAAACTGTCCATTCATGCTCTCTCTCTCTCTTTTTCTTTCCTTTCAGGAAGTTTAGGCGATATTTTCTTTTCAAGCGCACGGGGGGCTGAGGAACGGAAATGCTGTCGGAGATTTATATGTCGGAGTAGCGGTTACAGCCGATGCGATGTATCGAGGCTTATGCATGAATGTTATTACTAAGTGGTCACCTCGTTCGAGACACGACCGCGAAAAGAAAAAATTCAAAAATTCAAATGGAACCAAATGGACCCTAGCGGGTCCATTTGGTTCACATTTGTACCCTCTCAGGAAAAAGGGGTCTGAAAGAAAAATCATTAACATGGTGAAATACATCTTGATGATGTCATCGGATGTATTTCACCATGTTAATGATTTTTTTTTCACACCTCCATTTTTAGGGAATACAGAATTGGGGGGAACTTTTTTTATCATCACCACACAACATCTCTAAGGTATATTAATGACATGCTAAAATGTTGAAAATGGGTGGACAACAGAGAGGACTAACGCAGGTCGCGGAGGGGAATAATAACTAGGTGACCGAAAGATGATCATATTCCCATGAGGTTGGGGTGTAGCTGGACATTTGGACTAGTCTTATGTGTGGAAGTGTCCCTGAGCAAGACACTCAAAGCCCTGAGAGCTCCCTCTGTCACCCTCTGCGCCCCGGTGCGCTCCAAGGGAGCCATCTGAGCAACAGCCATCAGCTGGGGTGTAGCCGTAGAAGCCTCAGGGAACTGGAGTTTCACTCTACGTCTTTCCCTGTTTCGATGGAGGAGGTCTACCGTACCTCTCTATGCTATAGTGAATAACCATCCTCAAATGTTTGCGCGTTACGAAACTTGACTAGTATGCTATAGTGAATAACCATCCTCAAATGTTTGCGCGTTACGAAACTTGACTAGTATTATTCGACACGCTTGCTCTTCCAACCCACGCTTTGGAAGGTGAAAAGCAATTTTTTTAGACTGGAACCACCTCCGCTCTACTTCAGTTTCTGGGGGGAACGTGACGCAATGATAATACCGACCTAAAAATAAAATAAAAATAAAAACACATACCAGACTGCAATATGTCAAAAAATGCAAGCACAGATCAAGCTCAATAAAACTTGAGGCTAAAACAGAAGCCGATGCTACTGTAAATGTCAACGTAGTCATACATATGGGCTGGCATAATAATAATAATCAGTTCAGAGTGGTTTTAGCCATGGATCCGGTATGTGTCCGATACGACAGAGCCTTATAATGGGAGAGTTGCGATATTCTGGTCAGAAACCAGAGCGGAGCAGCCAGTCGTCACGTGACTATACAGAGCCTCTCTGAGTCCTAACTGCAGTTGGGAATACATTGTTTTCAACGAGCAAATAAGAGCTATTTTAGGTACGTATGCATGCAGTATGACCGGGATTTGATTTTTTTTTAATGAGCATTTCGACCGTTGATATTTCATTGAATGTTTGAAGTCGCACGTCATGAAAACATACAACGTTGTACATATTATGTTGGGGGAGTAATATAATATCGTGTTTAGTACAGATGTATCGAATGGCACCGAACAGACACGTAGAAAAGAAAAGTTAGCTTCCTTCTTGTACAGTACATTCTTCTCGTTTACTTCTCGTATTGCTTTCACCTCTCCTTTCGCTCCTCCTCCGTCCGTCGTATACTTCCGTCGCTGAACGTCAAAAAAACTTCCCTCTTTTCAGAATCGTCCAGAAGTAATCATCACAGGGGAGGGAGATTGTGGCGGTCAATGACGCGTTGCTACTGAAGCAGTGTGTGTGTGGATGTGTGTGTTTGAGCCTACTCCAAGAGAGAGAGAGAGAGACAGAGAGAGAGAGAGAGAGAGAGAGCGCAGCTGGCTAATGGGAGTTGAAAGAGGTTGAGTGGTGACCCGTCCGGGCGAGAGAGACGCGTGGAGATGAGATGGCGGCACGTGTCCGCCGGACGAGGGCGTCAGTTGCGTGTACTGTGCGTCCCATGTGACACCAGCCTTGCTGATAAGTGGCCCCACCGCGCGGCCGTACCGCCGGCCGCGTTAGTAGTGACAACTACTAACCGTGGAGGAAAAAAAAACAACACAAGAAACAATAAGAAAATAAAAAGGGTCGCGATCAGGATCCAAGTGAGTCGACAGACTACGACTGTTGGCAGCGGCCATAGCGGTCGGAGGGGAGGAAGGGATGAGTGGATAACGACGAGATGGGCATCGAGCGTGTATATATATATTTTATATATCAGCGGCGGTCGGCAGGGTCGGACTGGCCATAGGGAGTACCGGGAGCTCTCCCGGTGGGCCGCGGCCATAAGGGGGCCACTAGGGGGTGCTAAAGAATAATGATACAGGCGTGTATTGTACCTGTATCAGTGAGTGAGTGAAAAATAAACCCAGGTCTATCTTGGATCCTTTTGCCACCATCATTCTTGTGAGAGCAGCAAAAGGATTATGTCAAGTCTGTTTTGCTTTGTATGATTATTTCGTTTTGGACCGTTTGGGCCAGAATTCTGGGCCAAAATTCGTGCAAAAATGGGCCAGTCGGTCTGGGCCCAAATTCACACATAAAATGACCGGGCCGGCCGAATTTTTCTCCCAATCCAGCCCTGAGTCGGTCGGTTTGGTTACGCCCCCCCCCCCCCCCCCCCCCCCTCCGCCCCGCCCCCTCCGCCAGGCCCCGTCGGCGTTTTTTTATTTTTTTTTATTTTTTTTTCTACACGAAGGAGTTCATGGCGTTGACGGGCGACGGCGCCTCGGAGCTCTCGTTGCCCTCGTGCGTGTCCTTCTCCTTCTTGCCGCTGTACTGGCCGATGAAGGAGCCGTCCTCGTTGAACTGGCCGTCGCCGCCCTCGCCGTAGTCCACCAGGCTGTCGTCGCTCTCGTCGCGGCGCACCGTGCCGTTCGACGGCGTCCGGCTGCCCTTCAGCGGCTTGTGGTCCTCCGTGTCGCTGTCGGGTGGGCGAGGGGAGAGGTTAGTGAGAGAGAGAGAGAGAGTGTGTGTGTGTGTGTGTGTGTGTGTGTGTGTGTGTGTGTGTGTGTGTGTGTGTGTGTGTGTGTGTGTGTGTGTGTGTGTGTGTGTGTGTGTGTGTGTGTGCGCGCGTTCATCCACAGCTCGTTCGAATTCACCCGCGGTGGTCAGAAAACCCAGGATTCACACAGCTCTTTTCAACCCAAAAAAAAACATTCCGTAAAATCGTAAACTTTCCACGACGCTTGACGGAAAGGTATGTGACGTATTGTATGTCATCATTTCTTCGTTTAAAAAAAACGTAACCAGAATTAAAATAGGAGAAAATAGCCTAGCTACAAGTTCACAACGAGACGCAAAGCACTGTGTTGTGAGCTTGTAGATATGCTATTTTTACATTTTTTTCTTTAAAAGGATCCCTGTCTAATAAGACAAACATCGCTTAAAAGATTATACTTCACCTTTATAACTAAAATAAACAAATATAAACACCATTGGCATCTTATTTCTTTCATAAACAGAGAATATTTCACTCAACAAAAACTGCTCCCGTCTCAGGATGATGATGTCACGTGTCCTTTTGTGGTCTAGCTCTATGGAACATACAGAATGCACATGCTCATGTGACATCATCGTCCTGCGACAGGAGCACCTCCTCCTATTGAGTGAAAGATTCTCTATTTATGAAAGAAATAAAGTATTGAAGGTGTTTTTATCTACATGTTTTAGGTAGGTTTAGGTTTAGAAGGCAAGTAGAGTGTTTCAAGACATATTTGTCTTATTAGATGGGGATCCTTTTAATAAAGAGTTTGAAAGTATTATGTTCTGAGTTCTGGGTTTTTTCTCTGGCGGGGGTCATAAATAAATAAGGTTCTGAGAACCGTATTTGAAACGCTGCCATATACTGTACAGCCCCGGAAAAGAAAACCAGAAACCATGGAATAATGTACGTCAAAGGGCCTAGGAAAGGTTCATTGGGTTCTTGTAGTGGAAAAGAGCGGCAGACACCAACAAAGTATTTTTTCTTGGACCATACAATGGTGAGCACTTGAGATTGTCACTGTTACCATCTGACTGCTCCTGAGGCACCAGGGTGGTACCACTTCCCTGCCGTGGTAACAGTTTTCAGACTTCATTTAAAAAGGTGTCAAGTTCGCGGTTTTCTGGTGCTACCAGATATCTACAACAGTGGTACCACCAGCGACAATCTCAACTGCTCACCACTGTGGCTCTTGGGTGATCCTGGGTTGGGTGAGCACTGCTATAGGAGAGGATCTTGGGTTAGCACGTGTTCAGTACGTGCACGTTCGCATACATCAATGCTCTGATGCAAGTCTTAAAAAAAAAAAAAAGAGATCGGACTTCATGCATCGATAATTTATCCACAATGCACAAGATCAAGATCAATGCTTTTGTCTTCACTCTTCGACATCAAAAAAACCTGTTTTACTTTACCTATCCTCTGATTTTACATCGTCTTCTGTTGTCCTACAACAGAACAGCAAGCTCTTGACTGTCAGTGTCGGACGTGTGTTATTATACATTTCAGCTTAAAAATACGCATCACAAAACCAAACCAAGAGCATATATAACAAGACATAAATGGCAGAAGCGGCGGGGGGGTCTGTTGCAGGGAAAAGAAGCAGTTCGACTTTAGTGCCTGTTAATGTTCGAGTTTATGTTAAGATGGTTTGTTATAACATGATGGTGAATGTGCTGGTTCTTTGGCTACCAAATGCATCTCTTGTCTCTCGTTTTGGCTACTGGAGACGGGTCATATACAGCTAGGTACACACACATACTCCCAGGTTGTATGGTGTGTGTGTATGTACTGTGTGTATGTATGGCATGCTGGTCTAGAGCATCGCCATGCTATCTTACCTTTCCATGGACCTATAAATGTCCCCCCAAAAACAAACAGAAAGACACAAAAATGCACTGTGAAATGCAGCCACAGAAGAGTCTACTAGTCTGTGACTTGGCAGAAGCCAAGCATGTGGCACATTTAACACACAACAGTAGCACGATATACAGACGTAGATGTCAACGTCATACACTTGGTGACACATGCCGAAAATAGGTGACCAGTGTGGTCCACAATGGTTTGAGTATACACGCGGAACCTAATGGATACCCAACAGGGGTGCCCGCACTTTTTTGAGAGCTACTTTCAAAATGGCAGACTCAATAAGATCTACACATCAGGCTACAATTTGGGTGTCCTTGACAGGCTACAATTTGGGTGTCCTTGACAGGCTACAATTTGGGTGTCCTTGACAGGTTACAATTTGGGTGTCCTTGACAGGTTACAATTTGGATGTCCTTGACAGGTTACAATTTGGATGTCTACACATCAGGCTACAATTTGGATGTCCTTGACAGGCTACAATTTGGATGTCCTTGACAGGCTACAATTTGGATGTCCTTGACAGGCTACAATTTGGATGTCCTTGACAGGCTACAATTTGGATGTCCTTGACAGGCTACAATTTGGATGTCCTTGACAGGCTACAATTTGGATGTCCTTGACATAAAAAAGGAAGGAAAAACATGGGAACCACTGATCCATACAACCTCACAACGCGCCACGGTGCGACACGTTGTGAGTCGTGATGATGACTATTCTCGGTGCATGGCGTACTCTCGCGTATGACAAAGTATAAATGCTTTATACTCGGGGCAAAGCACACATAATGATGACTTTCGTTTTTGACATGTGACTTCACAGTTTCAACGGATACAAGTGGAATGAGGTACTGCCAAAACAACACCTCGATCGTGCCTTGGACAATAAGGAAATGAATTAGCGAGATTTTCTTTTTGTTTGCCTGCCAAATCAAATCCTTTTAAAACCGTGTGTGAAAAGGCCATCTCATATACTCATCAGAACACTCCAAATGGAACACTAATAGACATTAGATGGAATAACTGCATACGAACGTTGATTAGCAGGGGTCAGTCTGTTGGTAAATCAGGGGTGTGTGTTATCAGAGGGTCAGAACGGAGAGAGGTAAAGTGTAAAACGTAAAGATTTGGTCTTGCCTCTAGAGTGAATGGTTTGGTAAAGGAGCCGGGTGGGGCGAGAGCCTCCGCTTTCTGGTCAAACAGTTGTCATTCTACATCCAAACAGTAAGAATGGGTCAACAATACACATGAAGTTCAAAAGACCAGAGCTAATTGATATTTCACCAAAACCAGAGCAGAACTCCCACCATGGGACTCTCTGGACATCAATTAATACAGTTGACACCACTATATTAATGGCAAGTATTTCAGACAGCGCAACTTCAAAAAATCTGAACTATCCCTTTAAGGGGGTCGTTGCAAATGAATCATGTGAGAAACACTACTATTAGAGTAATAATATTTGGTCATCTTACTGTAAATACCATAGATATATGTATAAGAAAGCTAGATGGCTTGAGGCGGCCGGAGACTCAACGTCACTCCCCATTGGCCAGCAGCGCGGGTAAATACTACTACACAGTACTGACACAGTCAAAAGTGCGCAGCTAGAGGGAAAAGGCCTTTGGGCTCACCAGAATCACTATAGGGGCTCATCCTGCCCAATCTGCCCATTACATTACTTTAGGTTGTGAGGTATTGTGTATGCGAGGTTGGTATTCTGGCCTGGTGGGTGGGTGGGTGGTGCTATAGCGAGGGGTAACGGGCCATGGGGTGGTCAACAGTATGAATGTTCTTCTGTCTCACCTGTACTCTCCAAAGGTCCCGTCGTCCTCCTTCATGGGCTGGACCTCGGGGTCTTGGTGAGCTTCTTCTTTCTCTTTCACTGGAGAGTAAGAGGACGGTATAACGTTAGCCAACGTTCATAGCCTCGAAAACCAGCGGATAAACGGACGAGCGGTCTCCACAAAACTGACCTCATGGTGCTACTATAACACAGCCGCAGCCTGCATAACCATGTGTAAAAATGAGCCGCAGCCGCACCCATACCATTTTCGGTTACATGACTTTTATTAGGCAAGTAAAGCATCAGTTGTTGTTGAAGTTGCAACAGACACGCAGCATGCATAAAGCTAAAGGTCTGACTCAGAGAGTTTTCTGTTTTCAACGATGAAATGCTGTTGGTTTAGTGGTGCCACAGCTGTAGTTAGTTAGTAGCAGTAGTAGTGTTTCAAATCATTTTAAATACAGGCACTTTAATTTGAAATATCTTGGCATTTGCATGCCATCATGTTTGGTGGGGCAGACTGGGCATTTAGGGGGCATCCCCCCCCCCCCCATGCCCATGCCTAGATCTGCCCCTGGATGGCCAACCCACGGCTCGTGAGCCACATGCGGCTCTTTGTCAGGTTCCATGCGGTTCTTAGCATTTTCACTGCTTTAGGCACTCGCCTAAAAAGAAAAAAAAAAAAAAAACTTTGTTGGGAAAGGCGGGTTTGGCAGAGATGCTGTTAAGGAATTTCCCCATGACAAGCGTCTAAAATGCTCGGCCTGGCACAGCCATTCATTCATTCCCGATTATAAGATCGCTATGTATCACTCGTTTTGCACCGTGCTTCCTCGCTTGCTCAAAGCGGACAGCAACATTTAGGTGGGAAGTGCCCACCTAAACGTTAGGGGTGGGACAATTCACTTACCTCACGATGCGATACAATATTGATATTCAGGGTCCTGAATCGATTTATATTGTGATTCTTGGTTATATTGATATATCGCATTTATTCCCCACAAATGACTGGGAATTAAACCCATTTTCAAGATTGTTTCTGAGGGTGTACAAATGGAACCAAATGGACCCTGACAGGGTTGATTTTTTTCTAAAAGAAAAATCATTAACAAATACAACTTGATGATGTCATCAAGTAAAATACAGTACAGTAAAATGTTGAAAATGGGCAGAATTCTGAACAGTATAGACCATGACAAATTCAATCAACTAGAACATTTTAAAGCCATTTTAAACAATATAAATAACAATTCAATGAATGATTGAAGTTCAATCATACACTTCAATGCAGCCTGATAACATCAGTCAGTCTTTGTGACTGACTGTCAGTCTTTCTGACATGAACAAATTAAGGAATTGGCCTACCTAATTATAACAAAAAAAATCGATTTTGAACCTGGCGATTTGATATGGATATCATGGCATTAAGAATTGCGATATATTGGCATATCGATTTTTTTTGCCCACCCCTACTTAACGTGTACTGAACGCGTTTTGGTGTTCTAAGCATTATGTTTTAACTATTGAAAAATAGCAGATCTACAAGCTCATAGCGCGCCACCGAGTGGCGCGCTATGAGCTTGTATCTCTGCTATTTTTGAAAAATCGTGAAAACGTGGTGAAATCTTTGAATATTATGTTATTCAGAAACTAGATAGGACACAATGGGTTAACGTGCATCTTGTCCCCCTTTGATATGGAGTACCCCCTGCCATTCTCTCAGCCCATCTTACCTACATCTGGTAAATCCGGCCATGTTTCAGTGGCACAGAACGAAGCGGAGCGTCCGCGGGAGATAATTTAGTTTTAGTAAACACATTGTGTCAAGCTCGCTCACAAAATGGTAGGTAAAAAAATAAATAAATGCACAACAAAACGCAAATATGAAGAGGAACACAGGACATTTTCGTCAGAGTGGGCTGCACTTAAAAGGAACCCTGCCTAATGAGATAAATATGGATAATACATTATACTTGCCCTCTATAACTAGAATTGAACATTTAAAACACATAGATTTGAGGAAGATTGTGCAGGACAAGGAATGCCAGACGACCCTAAACGACATGCATAATAACAGCTATTGTTAATTATTATATTTTCGTTTGTGGACTTTGTTGAACTGAGAGCTTGTGTGTGGCACAAGGAGTGAACACAATGTTATATTTTTATTTGGACTTGGTTGAACTGTGTGAAACAATGCGTGCAAAGTTAATTGTTAAAGGCTCCCGTAGATTTAGAAGAGTAAAATTTAGATGGCTAAAGATGGCTAAAGCTCGACTACTGGAACTAAAACCTTCCAGGTGACTAGAAGGACTAGATGACTAAAATTAGCTGTCAAAATTAATATAATCAGATCAATAATGGAACATCCTTTTAGGGTTTTCGTCCTGCCCTTGAACAAGACTCCACCTCATGCAATAATGTCGTAATCATGATTTAAATACGTTATGTACAGTCATTGTATGGATACTGGCCATTTAATAGCACAGCACTGGTAACAGACAGATCGCATGAGGTCTGTTTATGTTGCATGATGTGTTTGTGTGTCCGATCTAGGTGTGTGTGCGTGTGTGTGCGTGTCACCTGGGTATTTCCCCCCTTTGTTCCTCTTGATGAAGCAGACGATGAGGAGGACGAGGATGAGCAGGGCGATGGCACACATCAGGCCAATGAACCAGCCCTGTGTGGCGATGTCTACCTGGCGACTGGCCGCCGCTGGAGAGAGAGAGAGAGAGGAGAGGGAGAGAGAGAGAGAGAGAGAGAGAGAGAGAGAGAGAGAGAGAGGGAGAGAGAGAGAGAGAGAGGAGAGAGAGAGAGAGAGAGAGAGGGAGAGAGAGAGAGAGAGAGCAAGAGAGAGAGAGAGAGAGGGAGAGAGAGAGGGAGAGAGGGAGACAGAGAGAGAGACAGAGAGAGAGAGAGAGAGACAGAGAGAGAGAGAGACAGAGACAGAGAGAGAGAGAGAGAGAGAGAGAGAGATTGGTGGGGATTAGTGGATGATTGCAGCCAAGGTAATTCCTGCTGTGAAAACAGAGGAAGTGCATGCGGATGGATGTACGGAATTAAAAATAAATAAAAAATAAAAAATAAATAAAAAACTGCAACTTGTATAAGATGAGTCTGTGCTGAGGACACAGCACATGAAGCTTCTGGATTAAAGGGGAATTTCACCCATTTTCAACATTTTTAATATGTCATTAATATACCTTAAAAAAGTTCCCCCAATTCTGTATTTCCTAAAAATGGAGGTCTGAAAAAATCATTAACATGGTGAAATACATCTGATGACGTCATCAAGATGTATTTCACCATGATTTTTTCTTTCAGACCCCTTTTTCCTGAGAGCGTACAAATGGAACCAAATGGACCCGCTAGGGTCCATTTGGTTCACATTTGTATCCTCTCAGGAAAAAAATTAAAATGGGTGCAATTCCCCTTTAATTCCATTTGTGACAACAGCGGAAGTGCATGCGGATGGATGTACGGAATTAAAAATAAATAAAAAATAAAAAATAACTCAAAAACTGCAACTTGTATAAGATGAGTCTGGGGTCTGTGTGGAGGACACAGCACATGCAGCTTCTGGAAGGGTTAAGTGCTAAAAATGGGGGTTAAAACAAAGTGGCATGCGATGGCTCCCTGAGTATTGCATTCATTGTTTTGTCAAATTAAATTATAAAAAGAGGGGTAGACGACTTTACTAGAATGCATGATATGGTACTTTACAATGGCTTTATTCACGGCATATTGACCTGTGCATTTATAATGTTGTCAGACTCCCAATTAAAATGTTACTGTACTCCCCTGCTTTGTTCATCATGAGTTGAACCTACTTATGGCTGTTTTTAATTATTATGGGTAATTATTTGGTAAGCCCAGGTCTAGGCCAATGAGCACAGCCCCAGACCAGATTTGCTGCCATGCAGCCAATGAGAAGACTTACACCATATCTGGCTACACCATAGCGTTCGAGAATACCAGCCAATAACGTTGTATTGTATGTCCTGTGCACAAACTATATAATACTTTACTATTCTTCAAAAGGTTACAGTGGCAGTCCAGTTATTACAAAACAAAAGCTAATCTACTGTGGTATCACCACTGTGTCATGGATATATCTGGCAAATTACTACAGCTTGTATTAAAACAAAACTTAGATGGGAATCATACTAGACACTAGAAATCCATAACCAGCCTAATGCTGAGGTGCTCAATTCAAAATATTGCATTTATATTGTTGCATTGCCTGTGAAAAGCAATACTGAGGACACGGCATGGAAAGTGTGATGCTCTAAACATAAACTTTATATTTAGTCTTTATATTTAATCATATGTGTCTGTCCCTGACCAGTTTGTAGTGCAACTGGACGTTCAGTGGATGTGCAAGCTTTTCTTTGCTCTTGTAAGCATCGTACGTGAAAGTATATAAAGGTGTACTTGCTGTACCAAAACTTCATTGAGTTCACATTCCAAGCTCATACGTGTAAAGCCGTCACAGGCCATGACACCACAAAGACCATTGTAAAATACAGCACTTACAAGCTAATGGTTTAGAGCAGTGGTTCCCAACGTGGGGTCCGGGGACCCCCAGGGGTCCTTAAGAGTACCAAGGAGAGGTCCCCAGCGGAATGATTAGGAACGGACGGGCCCTTATGGGTCTGTAACTCAGAGAGTGTTCAAATGGAACCAAAGTTAAATTAACTTTGATTTTACAACATAAATTGAAGGTTCCAAGGATAGAAATTCCATTAAATGGGCGGTCCATAGACTAACGCATGACAAACTGGGGGGGGACCTTGAAATGAAACTAGCAGAGAATCACTGCTAGAGTCATAAACATGCTCTCTCATGGGGGTTCCCTTACCTGGCATATCTCTCTAAACTGAGGGGTCTGTGGGCTAATTATTAGTGTCAATTTGGGAGGGGGGGGTCCTTGACGTGAAAAAGGTTTGGGAACCACTGGTTTGGATGGTGGGAAGGCATATGGGAGTATGGAGGGAAGTGGAGATGTATGACGACGCACGCAGGCAATAAGATAAAACAAAAAATAATTAAATCCTAACTATCTACTTCCGTGAGGCATGCCGCCTCACCTGGCACCGTGAGCTGCACCTCCTCCGTTCTGTGGACCACCGCGGGGTTGGCCTGGTCGTTAGCGACCACGCGCACCCTATAGGTGGTCCCCGGCTTTAAGCCCTTTATCGTGTGCGTGTGCGAACCGTTTACCGGCTCCTTCTTCCAGTCCTCTTTACCTGGAAGTCGAGTAGGAGGAGGGATGTGTTTTTGGTTTGGCGTTTGGTTTTTCAGGAGGCAAAGGTTATCCGATATGTGCAAAATAGGTTTGAACAAGCATAGGTTTATCTCTACACACATTACGGACGCTACACATTCTACACAGTGCATTAAAGACAAGCTGAAGCAAAAAGAAAAAATCAGCGCACACTGTGCATACTCTAATGGTGAAACAGCTCCCCCTGTTGGTAACATGGGGACAAAGCTAGTCCTTGTACATCTGTAAATACCTGTATTATATTGACCCCATTTGGGCAGATTTGCAGTCATACGTTGAACCATTATAGTTAGTTACTACTAGAGCACTATAAACGAGAGTACTGACACGCTTTGATCTTGCGACTCGCGCTTCGCGCCCTGCACTGGAGCTCTGTCGTCAATGCAAGTGGATGGACGAGAGAGGTTTGTTTGGAACTATCATAGGTGGTTTGTTTGGAACTATCATAGGTGGTTTGTTTGGAACTATCATAGGTGGTTTGTTTGGAACTATCATAGGTGGTTTGTTTGGAACTATCATAGGTGGTTTGTTTGGAACTATCATAGGTGGTTTGTTTGGAACTATCATAGGTGGTTTGTTTGGAACTATCATAGGTGGTTTGTTTGGAACTATCATAGGTGGTTTGTTTGGAACTATCCTAGGTGGTTTGTTTGGAACTATCATAGGTGGTTTGTTTGGAACTATCCTAGGTGGTTTGTTTGGAACTATCATAGGTGGTTTGTTTGGAACTATCATAGGTGGTTTGTTTGGAACTATCATAGGTGGTTTGTTTGGAACTATCATAGGTGGTTTGTTTGGAACTATCATAGGTGGTTTGTTTGGAACTATCCTAGGTGGTTTGTTAGGAACTATCATAGGTGGTTTGTTTGGAACTATCATAGGTGGTTTGTTTGGAACTATCATAGGTGGTTTGTTTGGAACTATCCTAGGTGGTTTGTTTGGAACTATCCTAGGTGGTTTGTTTGGAACTATCATAGGTGGTTTGTTTGGAACTATCATAGGTGGTTTGTTTGGAACTATCCTAGGTGGTTTGTTTGGAACTATCCTAGGTGGTTTGTTTGGAACTATCATAGGTGGTTTGTTTGGAACCCGCAGGAGTCACGTGCGCTTTTCAGCCAATAGCCGCCGTCACGTGTACCTTTGAGCCAATAGGCGTCTCTGTTTAGCCGTAGCATCGGGAGTCAACAAGAGTGGCAGTACTCTCTATTATAGAACTCTAGTTACTACATAATAGACTGTTCAGTAAGCCCCTCCCCAAACTGCTATGGTTCCAATCACAGCGAAGCATAACATGTGATAGACAAACCTCTCCACCAATAGCTTTCCTATGTGATAAAACATTGTTTAAAAAATAAATGTCAGACACACATTTTTCCACTGCATAGGACATGCCTTGTTGATGGATTTGGAAGAGATTTTGAAGGTCTGGTTCCAAAAATGAGCCCGTGTTTAATGTGTAATATCCATGATATTTACATTGGAATGAATGAGCCCTGGGTTGTAAAGTGTCCTAGCCTTGGGTGGACACTGGGGAGAGGGCGGGGCTTACATAAAGGTCTATTGTGTATTTATTTACCAAAAGTCCCAATACCGATGATTTACTGCCAAACATGGTGCAACAAATCGGATTTCAACCGATAAATTATATCCATATGTTTATCGATCAATATTCCACACAGATTGGTCATGCTAACACTAGAAGGTGGCACTAAAATATACAGCGCATGTGTATATGCACAGTATATATTTTGTGTTCCTGGAGTGATCCAGAAATGAATTACTATAAAATAAATAATGATAAAAGAAAACATTTCAGCCTGTCTTCAATCATACTAGCCATGGATATTTTACTGTATTTTACTTTTCAGTGAACCTTTTGCAAATACCAAAGTAAAAGCCTTACTGTTTTCTACCACATATTCCACAAATACATTCTTATTCTGGCGTCCAAAGTATTCCCAAGTGATGGCTATGCCGTCCTCGAACACCGACGTGTTGACGGTGCCAAACACAGGGCCTGCAGGACGGGCTGACCACACGGGAGAGAACACAGGATGGGGTTTAATTAAAATGAAATACTAATAATCAGTGGCCATAGTATAGGCTACTTTTATGGCAGAGATCATGCAATGGCACCTGTGGTGTCTGTGTCACCTCATGTATTATATTGTAACTGTATTAAAAGTAAATCCCATTTTATCTCTCTATTTGTCAATAGCAAAGACTACTAAGGAATGAAGATTTTTGACTTTGTAATATTCCTTTGAAAGAGAAATATCAAGTTATAACAGCTTTAACTTAAGGAAATGCTTGACACAAAAAAGTCCATGCACTGAATAATCATAATGATATAAGAATCATAGACACGCAGCATGCATAAAGCTAAAGGTCTGACTCAGAGAGTTTTCTGTTTTCAATGATGAAATGCTGTTGGTTTAGTGGTGACACAGCTGTAGTCAGTTAGTAGCAGTAGTAGTGTTTCAAATCATTTTAAATATAAGCACTTTAATTTGAAATATCTTGGGTTGTTTTGCATGCCATCGTGTTTGGTGGGGCAGACTGGGCATTTAGGGGGGCATTGCCCCCCCCCATGCCCATGCCTAGAGTCGCCCCTGCTTAATTATTTATTTATTATTTTTTTTCCCAAAATGCGATCTGGGGACCCCGAGGTGTCCTTGAAATGATTCCAAGGTGATCTCCAGGAGGTCAACCGGGGATCCATGAATTTATTCTATAAATAAAACATTATCGATAACCCCGTCATGCTAAACGCTAGGTGTGACGACACAGCATGCTATTATAGGAAGTCAGAGGTATAGAAACCTGGCTGGGTGGGGGCGGGTGGGTCAGTGGGGGAGGAGGAGGAGGAGGAGGGGGTGTGGGTACTCATGTGAGTCGGGGGGCCAGTAGGTGGTGCTGTGGCAGCGGGGGAGGTTGGGTGAGTTGGGGGCTCAGTGAGGCCTGAAAGAACACAGAGAAGAGTGAGACAAAGCATGCGCACGCACACACACACACACACATGCATGCGTGCACACGCGCACGTGTGTGTGCACACGCATACATGAGTCATGGACTATAATGAGTCCTGCCACACACTCACGCACGCACCCACATACACACACACACACACACATTCAGAGAGAGACACGTGCGACCGTGCAACAAAAACGAGTGAGTTTTGTACAAAGTGTGAGAATGTACATAAGTATGCAAAGCTGCCATTTTGGTAGTGTTTTACTGCATGCTGTGATCATA
>CM076987.1:40441110-40466110 GCA_039105355.1 Benthosema pterotum
TTCTGACACTAGAATCTATTTTTCTGAGAAAAAAAAAATCTATAACGCCACACAGACACAAACACACACACGCACGCACGCGCGCACGCACACACACACACACACACACACAACACACACACACACACACACACACACACACACACACACACACACACACACACACACACACACACACACACACACACACACACAGACACACCTCCCTCCGGTGTCTGGAAGGTGTGTGCCGAGGTTGGCGGTCCCTCTCCCTTGCCGTTGAGCACGGCGATGGAGAGGCTGTAGACGCTGTAGGGCTGGAGGTCGGGCAGGCGACCCTCGCTGCGGTTCCCACTGAACAGCAGCGACTGTTTCACCTTGTCCTCCGGCGACTCCGTCTCTTCTAGGCCGCGTTCGCGCCAGTAGTACACCTTGTGGGGTTTGAAAACAAACGTTGCAGGAAGTTAGTGGTTGCGGTTTCCTTGAGGGCCTTGAGGGCCCCCAAATTAGACTTTAGGTAAGCCCTGCCCCAAACTGCTATGGTCCAATCACAGCTAAGCATAACACGTGATAGACAAACCTCTCCACCAATAGCTTTCCTATATGATAAAAAAAAAAACATTGTTTTAAAATCAATAAATGCCACACACATTTTTCCACTGCATAGGGCATGCCTTGTTGATGGATTTGGAAGAGATTTTGAAGGTCTGGTTCCAAAAATGAACCAGCATTTATTGTGTAAAGTCCATGATGTTTACACTGGAATGAATGAGCATGGCTGGAAAGTGTCCTAGGGTGGACAAGAGGGCGGGGCTTAGCTAAAAGCCTATTGAAAACTTATGGGTCTATGGTAAACTGTCAGAATTATGGGGTTTATTCAAAATGAACATGTTTGAGAACGCTGTACCTAATCATGTACACCAGGGGAGCCCAACCAGTAGATCGGGATCTACCGGTAGATCTCGGCCTGATCTCAAGTAGATCTCGGGAGATGTGGGGGGGAAAGAAAAAAATGGGGTGGAAAAGAAAAAAAGAGCGATTTTCGTCTGTGTGTGATGCATTTGCAATGGCAGTGTTTGTCCATGTCTGTTGTACTTATGTTGTACTGTTGTAGGCCTATTTATGACAAGTCTGTTGTACTTCATGCTTATATGGACGTAAAGTAAAGTGGTAAAACAAAGTAGTGTTGTGTTGTTGTGAAGTTACTGCAGGCTGGCAACGATGCGTGTGGTTTGAAATGTTGATATTGGACTGGTAGATCCCGGAGGGGTTGGCTGCTGAAAAGTAGATCTTGGGTCAAAAAAGGTTGGGCACCCCTGATGTACACACTTCATAGCTGATTCATGCATTGATGGTTAAAGCACCATTTAGACCTGAGGTTGATTTTACCTTGTAAAACAGTGGTTTTCAATTTTTTTTGATACCAGGGCCCACTATTTATTCAGGATTTGAGCCACAATGACATTTTAGCTTAATTACAGGGAAAAAAAAACAGGAAAACATACAGGTCATAATGGCCGTTAATCTTCTACATTCTGTAGTAGTGTAGAGTTGGGGCTATTGGGGCTGAATATTTTAGAATATTTTAGTTTACGCTCTCAAAGAGTTACATCTGGTTAACCTTTCCATCATTTAGCTTGGGGACCACCTGGAACCCTCTCAAGGACCACTGGTGGTCCCCAGACCACTCACCTTATACCCCAGGAGTTCCCCCCTGACAGCAGTGGAAGGCACAGGGTTCCAGTGGACCTCTGCCACGGTGCTGTTATAGACCATGACCTCCACAGTCTCTGGAGTCGATGAGGGAACTGTGGGAGAGAGAGAGAGAGAGAGAGAGAGAGAGAGAGAGAGAGAGAGAGAGAGAGAGAGAGAGAGAGAGAGAGAGAGAGAGAGAGAGAGAGAGAGAGAGAGAGAGAGAGAGAGAGAGAGAGAGAGAGAGAGAGAGAGAGAGAGGGAATATTTTAATTAGCCCTTCACTAAGTCCCTCCCCAATCTGTCCTTGTCCAATAGCCACGGCAGCAGAGGAACACATGACCAGGAAAGCTTGACCTGCATAGCAACAGTTTCTAAACTACTTGGATTGGCATTGGACAGTGACTAAATCCCGCCCTAAAGGGTGGGGTTTTGAGAAGAGCTAAATAAGTTTCATGTCCTCTCCCAGCATTGTAAACTGCATCTAACACACAGCTAACAACACATCTGTTGCTCAATAAAGGAATATTGTGTTCATAAGCTTCTGGCAGGCTTCCTTGTCAACCAATGGAAGTCCTACTAGGAACTAGGAACTAAGGGCTCCATTTTCGTCACAAACTAAGGGCTCCATTTTCGTCACATGCTAAACTCTTATCCGTAACTTATTTGCATTTTTTATTTTTATTTTTTTACTATTTTGAAAAAAACTTCAATGTATTGACACGTTGGGAGCTTGTAGACTGACCATTTTAACTATTGAAAAATGTTTTTTTTTAAATAGTATAAAGGCGAAGAAATTAAGGAACAAGGGGTTTAGCGGTGACAAAAATCTAGGCCTAAACCCCTTATCCCAAACCCCTTATCCCTTTTTTACTATTTTGAAAAACATTTTGGAATGCCAATCCATTGACAGGTTGTGGGCTTGTAGACTGGCCATTTCAACTGTTGAAAAATGTTTTTTTTTTTTTTTTTTTAAATACTTCAAAAAGGCAAAGAAGTTAAGGGATAAGGAGTTTAGCTGGTACGAAGATCTAGGACTAAGGAAGAGATGGGAGACATATTCACCACATTGGAGCTGTTTTTTTGTTTCTCAGAACTCACAGTCCTCTCCAGAATGTCCCAGCACCAGCTTGGGCTCGGGGCCGCTGCCGTAGTCGTTCAGGGCTTGAACTTTGACCTCGTACGGGGCGTAGGTGGGCGTTCCCGACACCAGGAACTGGGAGGTGTTGGACACGGTGGTGGAGGACCAGTCCTGGTCCACACCCTTCTGTCTCCACTGGACGCGGTACTGAAGACCAGGCCCGTTGGACTGCAGACCTGTCAATGGCTGCAGGAAAACAAGACTTGTTTTTTTAGTTTGAGTCAGCCGTTGATTAAAACCACAGGAAACTTGGAATTCTACTGATGGGCAGGGGCGGATGTAACATTTCCCAATTGGGGGGAGCAGGAGAACAACCATGCCACTGGATGGTTGGAATCCTTTTCTAATCGGTCACAGAGAAAACACAGGGTTTGTTTTACATTTTAAATGCCAAAACAGGTGAGCATATACAAATCAAATTGTATCTAATTAACAATGATAAAATGAAGTGTAATTTTGTTTAAGTGGATGTTTTCTGGCCGTGTTGAATTGAGACGGGAAAGCTGCCGGTTCTTGACAGACTCGGTTCTATGTATCTAGCAAGACAAACAAATTCCTGTTTTTATGGGGAACGTATCTGTATTATTATGTATTTATTATAAATACATAATAATCACGATTTTTCAAAAATAGCAGATCTACAAGCTCATAGCGCGCCACCGAGTGGCGCGCTATGAGCTTGTATCTCAGCTATTTTTGAAAAATCGTGAAAGTCTTTTTGAATATTATGTTATTCAGAAACTAGAAATCTAGACAGGACACAATGACACATATCCAGGGTCGGACTCGGAATGGCCATAGGGAGCGCGGCCATAGGGGGCCACTAGGGGGAGCTAAAGAATAATGATATAGGCGTGTATTGTACCTGTACCAGTGAGTAACAAATAAACCCTGTTCTGTATTGGATCCTGTTGCCACCATCATTCTTGTGAGAGCAGCAAAGGCTTGTGTAGGTCTGTTGGTTTGTACCATTATTTTGATTATTTTGTTTTGGGCCGGTCTGTCATGCAAAAAATGGGTGGGCCTGGGGGCCAAATTCACGCATAAAATCACCGGGCTGAATTTTTGTCCCAGTCCAGCCCTGCACATATCTGTCAGTGTTTTAAATGAGACATGTCAGTAATACAGTATTAGTAGTATACCTATCTGCTGTTATCAGTGTTGCCAGTAACGCGTTACTTAGTAACGCGTTACTGTAGTCGGACTACTTTTTTCAGTAACGAGTAGTCTACCGCAACTACTATTTCAAAACCAGTAGTCAGACTACAGTTACTTATTTAATATTAGATGCGTTACTTTTTTCGGATTTCACGAGTTCGAGGTGGCGTTCGAATGGAAGTTGCAGGCCCTTTTTTAGGTGACATTCCCGCTCCACGTGTTGATATGTGTAGCAAACATTCTACTCCTCAGATCTCTGTTTCGCGGGCCACGGCACGAGAGAGGGGGAGAGTTAGCTGCAACGTTAGTGTGCTACTATGGAGGAAGAGCGGTTCGCGTTTAGCAGTTGGAAGTACAACCACTATTTTGATTTTATTTCAGTTAATGATGGTGACATCAGGGTCCGATGCACGCTCTGGCGAGAAAGTACTGTCAACTTTCAAAAATACCATGTCTAACCTAAAGAATCTTGGTGCTAGTCCTATATGCCGCAAGTAACTAAAAGTAATCTAACTTAGTTACTTTCCAAATCAAGTAGTCAGTAACGTAACTAAGTTACTTTTCCAAGCAGTAGTCAGTAGTCGGATTACTGTTTCAAAGTAACTGTGGCAACACTGGCTGTTATGTTATTTTCTTGTATCATTGTCATGGTGTCATTGCCAAGGATAGCTTACCGTCCAGGAGATCACCATGTTGTTCTTTTCCGTTCCCATTCCCTGGACATTTGAAGGGTTCTCATCCGGAGCTGAACAATGACAGAGAGAAACAGTTAGGCCTACGTTTTAAGCCCGACATCACGATATTCTTTAAACGAATTATGTATTTTGTGGCTTTCGCCTTTATTTTATTTTTTATAGAGGGACAGACAGTAGGCTGACAGGAAAAGGGGGAGTGACATGTAGCAAAGGCGGTCAGGATCGGGAGTCGAACCCGCGGACACTGCCAGTGCTGGATTACAAGCCAGGGCACCCAGCTAAATGATAGGCAGTTACAAACAAAATGGACCCTTATAGATCTGTAACTCTTGAGAGTGCAGTGGTTTTCAACCAGTGGTCCAGGTGGTCCCCAGGCAAAATGATGGACAGTTGGTTAACCAGATGTAACTCTTTGAGAGTGTAAACATGAAACCAAATGGACCCTTGCGGGTCCATTTGGTTTCATGTTTACCCTCTCAAGAGTTAAAATATTCATCATGTGAATTAGCCCCAGTCTACACAACTAGAGAATGTTAAAGATTAATGGTCATTTTGATCCGTATGTTTGACTGTATTGTTTCCCAAATCCAGCCTGCATGGTATTGTGGACAAAAACAAAAGAAATCTTTAGTTTCGGGGTCTGTGGGGCTAAAAAAATGTCCTCAAATGGTGGTCCGTGTCTTGAATGCTGAATAGATAGTAGGGCCCTGCTATCAAAAAGGTTGAAAACCACTGTTAAGAATGTTTGAGGATAACACTGTTCCGCACTGTTCTATACTGTATTCCACATGGGGTAAACAGCATGGCCCTCACTCACGTGCAGGGTTAGTTCGGTACTGTTCCGAGGACTGGCTGGGGTGGCTGAGGCCTACGTCGTTGGCAGCCAGCACCCTGAAGGAGTAGTAGACGTAAGGGGACAGCTCCAGCGGTGCCGTGGTGATGGTGCCGGCCACCTCCGTCAGGTTGACCCAGACGCCGGGCTGGTGGAGTAGGTCCTCATACTGGATCAGGAACTCTGTGGTAGGTAGAGAGGAGGAGATAGGTGAAATCAGGGCCGGATCTAGGCACAGGCTGTCAAGCTGCTTTCTTTTCACCTGACAGGGGGGGAGTTTCCCTGGTTGGACGTAGCGCGTGGAAGGAACACGTTATTCCAACCAGTTCCAGTCCCCTCCATCAGGCGCCCCGGCTGGCCAGGGGGAGGCAGTCTAGAGTCCAGGATTACTGCATGTTTTTGTGAGGGCATCTACCCTAGGGGACACGGGGAGAACATGTGAGGGTATCTACCCTAGGGGACACGGGGAGAACATGTGAGGGTATCTACCCTAGGGGACACGGGGAGAACATGTGAGGGTATCTACCCTAGGGGACACGGGGAGAACATGTGAGGGTATCTACCCTAGGGGACACGGGGAGAACATGTGAGGGTATCTACCCTAGGGGACACGGGGAGAACATGTGAGGGTATCTACCCTAGGGGACACGGGGAGAACATGTGAGGGTATCTACCCTAGGGGACACGGGGAGAACATGTGAGGGTATCTACCCTAGGGGACACGGGGAGAACATGTGAGGGTATCTACCCTAGGGGACACGGGGAGAACATGTGAGGGTATCTACCCTAGGGGACACGGGGAGAACATGCAAACTCCACACAGAAAGGCCCTTTCGCCAACCCCGCCTCGGGTATGGGTACTGATGACGTGGAGGAGCAGACACGCCGCCAGCACCCACAGCAGCGCCCCTAGCGGGAATCGAACCCAGGACCTTCTAGCTGTGAGGCGACAGCACTAACCACTGTGCCACCATGCCCCGAAGAGTGTGCATACTAATCAAGACTGGATACAACATAAGCATCACAGTGTACTACTACAAGCCGGTATCTATTTCAAGACCTTACTCTGTATAGGGCTGTTGTGTTCGTCTCCTGGCACCCAGGACAGCCGGACGTTCCTGTCTCGCTGGTCTGTCAGCTCCAGATCCGTGGGAGGGTCCGGTTGTTCTGGAAAAAGGACAGTGAAAGAGTCAGCCATCGATGCACAGTTTTGGAAAAAGCATCTTTAGAGGGTTCCAGGTGGCCCCCAGCTAAGTTGGTTAACCGGATGAAAAGTTGGTTAACCAGATGTAACTCTTGAGAGCGTAAAAATGAAACCAAATGGACCCGCTAGGGTCCATTTGGTTTCATTTTTACGCTCTCAAGAGTTAAATATTCGTCATCTGAATTAGCCCAAGTCTACACAACTAGAAGATTAATGGTCATTTTGATCTGTATGTTTGATTGTTTTGTTTCCCAAATCCAGCCTGGTATTGTGAACATAAGCAAAATAAATCTTTAGTTTTGGGCTCTGTGGGGCTAAAATGTCATCAGATGGTGGTCTGTGGCTCAAATGCTGAATAAATAGTGAGCCCTGGTATCAAAAAGGTTGAAAACCACTGTTCTACGCTGTTGACAATTCTGCAAATTTTGCTAATCAGAATCAGACCGTAAATAAATCACAGATTATGCGAACAGAATCTTAAATCTCTCTGTACAGTATGAATACAACTTCTACAAAATATACAATTCTGTGATTTACAATACCTTCCCAGACACATACAGTACAGCTTGACAAATAATTATATTTAATAAACACAAAACTGAGGGGAAATCAACAAACACAAGCCAACAGGAATGAAAATAAGCATCAGGTTAAATTGACATATACATATATCTGTGACTCAATAATTAAAGGGGAAAAAAGTAATGCAATTAAAGAAAAAAGAAGTAAAAGAACAAAGATGGTAGTTGGTAGCTTGGAGATGAAGCAGTGCTAACGTTTGTTTACCGTAGACAAGCGGAGTGGCCTCTGAGACAGCAATAAAGGAAGAGTAAAGTACACGCAGAAGTGAAAAGTTAGTGACATTATAGAGCAAAGAGGAAAGTAGAAAAGTGGTTCAGGCAGGCTCTAAACATCAAGTTTACAGGAGTTACAAGAAACCTTTTGAATAATGTATTTTCAACTCAAGAAAGTGATGTTTGGGATCAATTAACTATCCATTTGTTAAAAGGATCCCTGGCTAATAAGACAAACTAGGACCTTACCCGTTGTGAATATATGAACACCAAATGATCTACAGTGTGGTTAATGTGATTTAATATCAATACCAATAATGTAAGTATTTTGATGAAGTACTGCTGTAGTTGTGGATACTTGATCATGGGAAAAGGGGAAGCAGTCATAGCAAAGCAAGGTGCACAGTTAACTGGTGATACATATTTTGGTTGCATTAAAAGGTGGACCATTTCAACGTACCCACGACAGTGAGCATGGCGCTGGCCGAGTCGTGGTCCAGGGTGGTGTTCATGACGCAGGTGTAGGTGCCTTCGTCCTCGTTGGTCACGTCTTTGATGGTCAGACTGTCGGTGTCCACCACGAACCTGAACAGAGACCACAAAAACAAAACGGAATGGGCATGAAGCTGCCATCAGAACTTTTAGATTATACCTGCAGGAGTCAAACAGATGTATACTGCATGGGGAATAATATACAGTATAAATACAGCAGGTAATAAAATTCTGAGTCTTATGTGCTTCAGGCGAAGCTACTATAGATCAGCGAATAAGCTTTTTTTCTCATCCGAAATCCGTCTACACATATTGATGATCCGTCTGCACCCGTCCATGTTAACTCATTTACCGCGATCGCATTTTCTTTGTTTTCTCCCCATTGCCACGGCTCAAACCAGTGAGATCGGTAAAAAAAAACCTTATTTTGAAGCTCAGATCTCCTAAACAGGATGTGCTGTTTCTGTCTTGCTGTCTTGGCTGACCTCTCTTCTGACGATCTCAGCAAAAACAAAATAATTATATTCATCATCCCTTCTGTTTTAGTTAGTGTGAAGTTTCTTCCAACTTTTAAACTCTCCTCTGCAGCTAGCTGGCTTCTAAAGTCTAGTTTTCTGAAAAACCTACGCTGCTATGTCAATGGTGCTCAACCTATTCACAGATTTGCACCAGACTTTCAAGATCATTCACAAGTTTCAGATCCACTAGCTTGTAGACCTATTTTTTAGTAGTGAAAGTATAACAGAATTCTTAAAACACCAAAGGGTACGCCTTTTCGTCTTCTAGCAGTCTTCTAGTCCAGGGGTTTTCAACCTTCTAGTACAGGGGTTTTCAAATGGACCCTTGCGGGTCCATTTGGTTTCATGTTTACGCTCTCAAGAGTTAAAATATTCATCATGTGAATTAGCCCAAGTCTACACAACTAGAGAATGTAAAAGATTAAGATTGGTCATTTTGATCTGTATGTTTGACTGTTTTGTTTTCTCTGAAAGCCAGCTTGGTAGACAAGAAATCCTTAGTTCTTAGTGGTCTGTGGAGTTATAAAACGTCCTCAAATGGTGGTCCGTGGCTAAACTTCTAAATAAATTTTGGGCCCTGGGATCAAAAAAGGTTGAAAACCACTGTTCTAGTCCATTGTGTACTTATGCATCCGTATTTTACCTCTCGTCGTCGGGCAGCTCTCCGTTGTCTTTCAGCCAGGTCATGGTGGGGACCAAGGACGGGTCGTGTTTCACCTTGCACTCGAACACGGCGTTCCGGTTCCTCTGCACCTCCTTGTACTCCGGCTGCTTCAGGATGCGAGTGGGCTCTGGAACGTATGAGAACCATTGATATATTATACAATAGATGGAACACCCTGAGGAAATCTTGAGGCGAAATGGACATAGTGGCCAAAGTTGAGAATGCAGTTTGAGAACATGGGGCCAGTAACATGAACGCGCATTAGGCTCCGCCCCCTCCATAGCTCTCCGCTCTGACGCACGCACACGCACGCGCACGCGCGCCGATCGTGCATGAGGTCGTCCGCGTTCATGTTCTCGGCCCCATTTTCCCAGAATGCACTCTGGCTTTTTCCCCGGAAATAGGAGTGAAATCGCCTCATGCGCTGAGTGAGCAACTCAATGCAAGTGGATGAGAGGGGAGCTCGGGTGTTCTCTATACTCTAAGATGAGAACACATCCGGAAGGGTCAGGGCGCCATTTGGGGGGAGCGGGGACACATCATTTCACCGTGTTTATAAAGGCCCTGATACACCTAGCAATGTTTGACCAATGGCAACAAGCAACATCAATTATCAACGTTGACTTTTCACTTTCCTAGACAAAATGATCAATAGTGGAGCGGTTTAGCTCTCTTATTAGGGCAGATTGTTCACTTTTTGAGAAAAGCGTGAAAATTGGTACACACATAGCCAAAGACATTTAAAAAATATTTGGATGTGGAGGCATCTTGAATTCCAAGATGGCGGCCCCAAAATCCAAGATGTCTGCCCAGAAATGTGGTTTTTCCTTCATAACTTGAAATGCATTGATTTTACGCCCATAGATGTATTGAACGTTAATACAAAGTTGGCCATTACGGACGATTTGGTACCAAGTACGTGTCTGTATCTCCTACGGTTCTTGAGATACAGCATATAGGTACTTTCACAGATCGAGGAGAGCAAGACATTTGTAACATTGATTCTTAAGTCAATCCAATGGTCATACAGACATGAAAATTGGTACACACACTCTGCAAACCCCACTATTTCTAAAAGTACTGCATGCCCTGCAAAATTCCAAGATGGCAGCCCCCAAAATCCAAGATGTCTGTCTAAAAATGTGTTTTTTCCTTCATAACTCGAAATACGAAGATCTTAAGCCCCATAGATGTATTGAACGTTAATATAAAGTTGGGCATTACGGACATTTTGATACCAAGTACATGTCTCTATGTACTACGGTTCTTGAGTTACAACATATCCGTATTCATGAGGCACCAAAAGTGTAACATTTTGGCACATTTCACTATTTAACTCAAAGATCCCTTAATCACTTTCAGGAATCATTTTCAGGAAATGGACCTACATGTATCTGCTATCATAAACCACTTCAAGTTTCTCAATTGATGAAACGGGTCAGGAGTTATTAAACCGATCGTAAAGGGCTGTTTCAGTGCTAAATTTGCTGCGTATAGTTAGCGAACATAAGCCACCCAGAAATGTCTGTCTGTGCATCTGCCCTTCACAATAAGTGTATATCTGAAGCGGACGCACCAAGTGCAGCATGTGTCCTAGTATAATGGTATAATATGCTAATAGGCGTAATAGTGTAATAGGGCTAATAGTGTAATATATGCAATAGCGGTATACTGTAATAGGGTAATATATGTAATAGTGTCATAGTGTAACATGTGTAATAGTGCATTAGGGTAATATGTGTAATAGTGTAATAGGTCAATATGTGTAATAGTGTCATAGTGTAACATGTGTAATAGTGTAATAGGGTAATAGTGTCATAGTGTAACATGTGTAATAGTGTAATAGGGTAATATATGTAATAGTGTCATAGTGTAACATGTGTAATAGTGTAATAGGATAATATGTGTAATAGTGTCATAGTGTAATATGTGTAATAGTGTAATAGGATAATATGTGTAATAGTGTCATAGGGTAATATGTGTAATAGTGTCATAGTGTAACATGTGTAATAGTGTAATAGGGCACTATGTGTAATAGTGTCATGGTGTAACATGTGTGATAGTGTAATAGGGTAATATGTGAAATAGTGTCATAGTGCAACATGTGTAATAGCGTAATAGGGTAATATGTGTAATAGTGTCATAGTATAACATGTGTAATGGTGTAATAGTGCAACATGTGTAATAGTGCAATATGTGTAATAGTGTAATATGTGTAATAGGCTAATACGTGTAATAGTGTAATATATGTGCAATAGTGTAATAGGGCAATTACACTATACAGCTATTTCATATACCACACTCTTACCTTAATGCACATATATTACACTATTACACATATTAACCTATTAACCTATTACACATGTTACACTATGACACTATTACACATATTGCCCTATTACACATGTTGCACTATGACACTATTACACATATTGCCCTATTACACATGTTGCACTATGACACTATTACACATTACCCTATTACGCTCTTACACATGTTACACTATGACACTATTACATATATTACCCTATTGCACTATTACACATGTTACATTAAGACACTATTACACATATTACCCTATTACACTATTACACATGTTACACTATGACACTATTACACATATTACCCTATTACACATGTTACACTATGACACTATTACACATATTACCCTATTACACTATTACACATGTTACACTATGACACTATTACACATATTGCCCTATTATACTATTACACATATTACCCTAATACACTATTACACATGTTACACTATGACACTATTACATATATTCCCTATTACAGTATACCGCTATTGCATAGATTACACTATTAGCCCTATTACACTATTGCATATATTACACTATTACGCCTATTAGCATATTATACCATTATACTAGGACACATGCTGCACTTGGTGCGTCCGCTTCAGATATACACTTATTGTGAAGGAGGGATGCACAGACAGACATTTCTGGGTGGCTTATGTTCGCTAACTATACGCAGCAAATTTAGCACTGAAACAGCCCTTTACGATCGGTTTAATAACTCCCGACCCGTTTCATCAATTGAGAAACTTGAAGTGGTTTATGATAGCAGATACATGTAGGTCCATTTCCTGAAAATGATTCCCGAAAGTGATGAAGGGATCTTTGAGTTAAATAGTGAAATGTGCCAAAATGTTACACTTTTGGTGCCTCATGAATACGGATATGTTGTAACTCAAGAACCGTAGTACATAGAGACATGTACTTGGTATCAAAATGTCCGTAATGCCCAACTTTATATTAACGTTCAATACATCTATGGGGCTTAAGATCTTCGTATTTCGAGTTATGAAGGAAAAACCACATTTTTGGACAAACATCTTGGATTTTGGGGGCTGCCATCTTGGAATTTTGCAGGGCATGCAGTACTTTTAGAAATAGTGGGGTTTGCAGAGTGTGTGTACCAATTTTCATGTCTGTATGACCATTGGATTGACTTAGGAATCAATGTTACAAATGTCTTGCTCTCCTCAATCTGTGAAAGTGCCTATATGCTGTATCTCAAGAACCGTAGGAGATACAGACACGTACTTGGTACCAAATCGTCCGTAATGGCCAACTTTGTATTAACGTTCAATACATCTATGGGCGTAAAATCAATGCATTTCAAGTTATGACAGAAAAACTACATTTCTGGGCAGACATCTTGGATTTTGGGGGCCGCCATCTTGGAATTCAAGATGCCTCCACATCCAAATATTTTTAGAATGTCTTTGGCTATGCGTGTACCAATTTTCACGCTTTTCTCAAAAAGTGAACAATAGTTTTGCTAACCCGCTCCACTACAACTCCTGGTTGTTCAGAAAAGTCAGATCATTAGCGCCCTCTACTAACATTTCACAATCCTCCAATCACAGCCCTCCTTGGCGTCATGTGATCCTTTCTCCCAGACTCCCACAGATAAACTTTTCTGAAAACAACATGGCTGCTGCTGCCTCACTGGACAGAACATTATGACTTTTTTTATTCTGCCGAGTAAACGGTTGGGTGAAAATGATTCAATTCAAACTAAAAAGAAACTGCAAGAACAATTTGGATTATATTTTTTAATAATAATAATAATGCTATAACTTTTTTTTTGTAACCAGAACAATGCATCTTAACATCATCAAGTTGTGTTTCACCATGTTAATCATTTTTCTTTTAGGCTCCCTTTTTCCTGAGAGCGTACTAATGGAACCAAATGGACCCGCTAGGGTCCATTTGGTTCACATTTGTACGCTCTCAGGAAAAAAATAAGTAAAAACGGGTGTTCCCCTTTAATAGGAGGTGTTGCCTGTTGCCATGTGTCTCATCATGTTGCCCGTTGATGTTGACATTGTTAGTTGCTATTCATCAAAATATTGCTAGGGTATAGCCTTGAGTTCTGACTGGTCCGTCTCTGACCTTTGACCTCCAGGTAGACGTGGTTCTCCTTGGTGCCCAGGTTGTTGGAGGCGATGCAGGTGTACTTGCCGCTGTTCTGCGTCTGGGCCACGTGGATCTCCAGCGTACCGTTCTTGTGGATCTCGTAGGGGTCTCGGCTGAGGATGCTGATCTGGCTGTCTTTGAACCTGTGCGGGCGATTTTCAACATCGTTAGATCAGTGCTTCTCAAACCCTTCACTAAAAAAAAAGGGAGATGTACAGTAACAGTACAAGCTCACAACATGCATGTTCATGTTCTTAGAGATAGGCTATTTTCACAAAGTTGGTAAAAGTGGTTCAAGTGATTTTGAGCCCTATATTGAGTCATTTTCTCGAGGACCTCTGGGGTTCTCCAGACCCTACTTCACTGAATCACTGTGTTACTGTACATGACTGTAGGGCATATGACAAAAATGTTGAAACTAAGGCCGTTGAAAGTAGTTAATTAATGGGATTAAATTAATTTTGTTGATTAATCTGATTAAAATTTTTAACGCAATTAACTCATGTGCACACTGACTCAACCCACTGAGCATCTCATTAAAAGAAATGGGTAGAGCACGTTTTTATGGAGACATATAGCTATGTGTCTCCCTGTAACCAGAGCCATAGAGTATAGCTGGAGGATCTACAAGCCCTCAATGCTTGTATTTTAATAAATATTTTAAAGATAAATGGTTATTTTTTCAAAGATTATGTTTCTTTTTTAAATGTTGAAATCCTGTACAGGAAAAACATGCATATTTTGGACATGGTGATTAATCATGATTAAATTAATTTTGAAGCTGTGATTAATTTGATTAAATTTTTTAATCATTCAACAGCCCTAGTTGAAACATGTTTAACTAACAACATGGGTGGGCAATGAGCTCCGAACTGATGACTGTTGATGATCAATTGAGTTGATCATCAACAATTATTGTTCGATCCGGATACAACTTTTTCCCTGCATATCGTCCGAATGTGTTTGACGTTGATCATATGAAACGATCCTTATGAGGAGAAAGGCGGTGATTGAATCCTGGATGCTACCCAGGAGTTACGATTGCAGCTTAAATTGATCTGACTGGGAGTTCAATTTAAGCTGTAATCTGGGTTTCAATAATCACAGAGAGGACTGTACTGTGTATTTTCTATTTTTTTTTTCTTTTTCAAAATTGATTTTTTTGATATTTATGTAGGCTTATTCACTACTTTGTTCATGTCAGAAAGACTGATTGGCGTTATCAGGCTCCATTGATGTGTATGATAGGACTTTTTGTTATTTGTATTGTTTAAAATTGCTTTAAGATTGATTGAACTTGTCATGGTCCATATTGTTCAGAATTGTTTTAAAGGGGAATTACACCCATTTTCATCATTTTACTGTACTGAATTGTACCTGATGATGACGTAATCAAGTTGTGTTTGTGTTGTGTTTGTTAATGCTTTTTCTTTTAGGACCCGTTAAATGGGTCCATTTGGTTCTGTTTGTACGCCCTCAGAAAAAAAATCTTGAAAATGGGTGTAATCCTCCTTGTTCTAGTATAATAAAAGCACAGTCAATTGTGGGGAAAAAATGCAATATATCGATATATCAAATCGAATCGCAGCATAACTAAGAATTGTATCGTATCGTGAGGTAAGTGAATCGTATTTCCCCTTGCGGACTCACCATGTGATGTTTGGTATGGGGGAGCCGAACGACGCACAGTCCAGCACCGCAGGGCTGTTAGTGATGACCTGGTACACTTTGTTGGATGGAGTCAGGACTCTAGGAGGCTCCGCTGTAGAAACAAGAAAATATTACATGCAGGAGCGTTTTTTGCCATCAGGCAGACTAGGCAGTTGCCTGGGACACCATGAGGGGAGGGGTGGGCACCGGGGCGACCACCAGACATGCAGCGATGAAGCCGCCCCCATACCATTTTCTCCTGCACCCCCCCCCCCCCCCCCCCCCCCCCCCCCCCCCATAGAGCTGCGCAGTGACGTCACCGCCCCTGTTCCGGAAGTCTTTTCCCCATTCATTTTTCTCATAGACTTTTCGAAAATAATTTATATCAAGGCGATTACGCCGCGGCCAAAGCCAACTCAGGTCGTGACGAATCATGACAACAAACACAATATCGTCATATAATATATACCGTATTTTCCGGACTATAAGGCGCACTTAAAAGCCTTTCATTTTCTCAAAAATCCAGAGTGCGCCTTATAATCCAGTGCGCCTTATACTGTATATGGATTGTTTGACTGCAGGTGCTTCTATTCTGTGTTAACTGTAATAGCTTCTATTCTCTGCGCCTTATAATCCAGTGTGCCTTATATATGAAATCAGTTTTACAAGGTGCGCCTTATAATCCGGTGCGCCTTATAATCCGGTGCGCCTTATAGTGCAGAAAATACGGTAATTGGGAAGAAGTAGAAAACGGCATGATACAAGACTTTTTGTTTCGTTTTTCATCTTAGAAATTATTTTATTGTCCCAAAAGTTTGTGTGTGTCATCATGATTCGTCACGACTCGAGTTGGCTTTGTCCGCGGCGTAATCGTCTTCGATATAAATTATTTTCGAAAAGTCTATGAGAAAAATGAATTGGGAAAAGACTTCCGGAACAGGGGCGGTGACGTCACTGCGCAGCTCTATGGGGAAATGTTACATCCGCCCCTGGGCTGAATAGCTACCATTTTCAACAGAGAATCTTCAACTTGAACTCACCCAGAACATTGACAAAGGCGTTAGCCAGCAGGTAACCAAACTCATTGGACGCGTTGCACTGGTACACCGCACTGGAGCCTGTCTGGACGTCTCTGAGGATCACTGTGTCGTCCTCAACTGTCCGGCTGGGGTCTTTGGGTGCACCTGAAGAAAAAAAAGAACATAATAAACATCATTTATATTGTCTGTGGAGATATTCAGTATATTCAGTATATTAAACTAGAAAGTGAGACAAACTTGCATGTACAGTATGTATGAGAGAGAGGTTCACCTCCTCTGATAGGGTCTACTGATAAGAGTAGCCCACTCCCCTCTCTTAAGCCCGCCTCTCCACATCTTAATGCAGATGCAGGATCTGTGTCACTCACTTCTCCTGCAACCCCAGCTGTGAACAGCTGCTAATTGCTTAGGCTCAGACCAAGCTTTTAATATATTTTGAACCTGTGTATCAGCACATGTAATCATCTCAATTCAACTTCTAAATGGACTAACGGTATGTAACAGCATTCATCTCAGCAATATCATTTATAGTACATTCTGTTGTAACAGCTGTATGTTTAATATACTATTTGCTATTATTTCTTTTCATTTCTATAGGTTAAATTACCTCACTCTCACTCACTCACTTACTTACTCTATCTCACTGTCTTACTGACTGATTAGCTTACTATTATTGCAAAGATATTAGGCCACAAGGCAAACTGAACGAGAGACCAATGTGTGAATGTGTTTTATGTGTGAATGGCGTTTTATAAATAAACACTAAAAAGACACTTGGTTGTCCGAATATTCAGTTTTAAGTTATAAGTTAAGTTATAAGTGAAAAGTAGCACAAGTGAAAGTGCGAGTAATTTGCTTAGTAGTAAACCATTTAGCAGTTAAGGCCTTCCCCGGGCCTTTGAGGTTCACATACAGTGAATTCGCGGGACATTGTCCATGCAACTCTTATTCCAACTGAGTACTTCATTGGAGTAAACTTATTTTGACCTGATTGTACAAAATGTTCACTCCAAAAGAACATATAATATTCAAATTTGCGCTGTGTTTTGCGCTGTGTTTTTTAACATTTTTTCAATAAAACCGTAAACCGGTGTTGAAACACAGACCGGTGTCTCTGGCCCTCGACTTGAACCAATTTTTTCTATTTTGGCCCACTCTGTATTTGGGTTTGACACCCCTGCTGTAAGCATTGCCTAATACAACAAATAAATCACATAAATGGAAGAGACATTAATAGCATTTACAATACACAATCCCACTTTAAGTCTAACTGTCATAAATACAGAGCGTGGCGGACGGACTTATACAGAAAGTAGATTTATTTGAGTAGCATTTGCTGAGCATCACTTTCTCACTTCCTACATATATCATACAAAACTAAAGTATTATTTTGAAATGGTGCCACTGGTGTGGTATAATTTGTGATCGAATCGAGGCTGGAGCCTCTAGCTAGGTCCGTGAGGGGGGTTTCAGGTGATCCCCAGCAAAATGACAGCGAGAATGGTAACCAAATAGACCAGGGGTTTTCAACAGGTGGTCCGGGGACCACCAGTGGTCCCTGAGAGGGTTCCAGGTGGTCCCCAGCTAAGTTGGTTAACCAGATGTAACTCTCGAGAACGTAACACTCTCAAGAGTTAAAATATTCATCATCTGATTCATCATCTGAATTATCATCTGAATTAGCCCCAAGTCTATACACAACCAGAAGATGGACAAAAGCAAAATAAATCTTTAGTTTTGGGGTCTGTGGGGCTAAAATGTCCTCAAGTGGTGGTCCGTGGCTCAAATGCTGGAAAAATGGTGGTCCCTGGCATCAAAAAGGTTGAAAACCCCTGAAATAGACCGTTATGCAGTACATCTTTAACTATTGCAAATTAAATCATTGAAATTAAACTGAAATTAATCTGCATAACTTAGAGTAATTTAAAAGAAGTCCACACGGAAGCCTGTCTAAGCCTTTCCTAAGGTATCAACATCAAACACCATGGAATTTCTGACATGTTATCCAACAATAATACAAATATTCTTAATTTTTGCATCGGAGAGGTTAAAATGTCATCAAATGAATAATGGGCCTTGATCAGGGGGGATGTAACATTGCCCAGTTGGGGGGCAGGAGAAAATGTTATGGGTGCGGCTTCATCGCTCGTGTTGCTTCGCGCCACAGGCGATGAAGTCGCACCCATACTATTTTCAGTTACAGGCTGTTTAGTGGTGACACAGCTGTAGTTAGTTAGTCAGTAGCAGTAGTAGTGTTTCAAGTCATTTTACATAGAAGCACTTTCATTTGAATTAGCTTGGGTTGCTTTGCATGCCATCATGTTTGGTGGGGCAGTCTGGGCATTTAGGGGGGCATTACCCCCCCCCATGTCTATGCCTAGATCCGCCCCTGGCCTTGATACTGTATGAAAAGGGTTGAAAACCACTGCTGTAAGTGACGTGGGAACCAGAGCCGCAGAGGTGCAGGGTTGGGGTCTTATTACTCACTCTCGATGGGGACTCCGTTGACAAACCAGCTGATCTTAGGCTTGGGGTCACCGGTCACCCGACAGGTCAGGCTGCCGGTCTCTTTGGGGGCCAGGATCAGGTTCCTGGGGGAACTGATCCAGAACGGAGCAGCTGGATACACGGTGACAGAGAGAAACAGTGGGAATGGGAATGAATGAATGAATGAATCAATCAAAATGAGAAAGCACTTTCTTCATTGTTTAAAGGGGAAGTCCACCCATTTTCACCATTTTACATTATGTCGCTGATGTACCTTCGAGGTGTTGGGTGGACATGATAAAAAACTTCCCCCAATTCTGTATTGCCTAAAAATGGAGGTCTGAAAAAATCATTAACATGGTGATGACATCATCAAGATGTATTTCACCATGTTAATGATTTTTTTCTTTCAGACCCCTTTTTCCTGAGAGGGTACAAATGGAACCAAATGGACCCGCTAGGGTCCAATTGGTTCACATTTGTACCCTCTCAGGAAGAATTTGAAAATGGGTGGAATTCCCCTTTAACCACTTGACATTCCATTATAGATGAAACTTTACAAATATTTCCCCAAAAAGAAAAGGAAATGATTTTCTAAAATATTCACAGCTTTGCAGCTTTAACTATTTTCTACTACAGCAGATGTACTACCGTTACTGTAGTTTACAAACATGAAGATCAGCTATTTCCACTACTTGGACGAAAAAAGAAAGAAAAAAAAATCACACCCATGTGAAATGAAGTGCTACGTCTTGGAAACCACTGCTTCCACCCACCTTTAACGGTGACCTTGATGATGTGGTGCGCGCTGCCGAGGCTGTTCCTGGCCGTGCAGCGGTAGTCGCCGGCGTCCGCCTCCGTCACGTCCACGATCCTCAGAGTCTTCTGGAAGTCATGCAGCGACAGGCGGTCGCTGGGAAGCTCTGCGTTCTCCTTGAGCCACGTGATCTCTGGAGTGGGTCTGGGTCAGAGGAAAATACCAACACGCTAACATTAAGAACACAAGTGGTTTACTGTCAGCTGAAGTCACTAAATCCACTAGTAGATCTCATTGTTACTGGTCGACTAGTTTACCCTCCCGTTTTGCTAGCTACAAATGCTAGCTTATACTGACGTACAGTTTTTAAATGTGCAATTATTCAACCACTAGTCGAATACTTACAACTGGTCGACTGGTACAGTGGTTTTCAACCCTATTGATCCCAGGGACCACACCATTTACTCGGGATCTGAGCCACAGACCACCATTTGATGACATTTTAGGCACACAGACCCCAAAAGCTAAAGATTTCTTTTGTTTTGTCCACAATTCTTGAACTATTGATATGCTGTCAAGAGCTACATCTGGCTAACCAAAATTACGTCATTTAGCTGACGGACCACCTGGAACCCTCTCAAGGACCACTGGTGGTCCCCGGACCACCTGTTGAAAACCACTGCACTAGCCAACCTGGTCGACTAGTTTACCCTCCCGTTTTTTGTAGGCCTAGAGATCAGCTACAAATGCTAGCTTATAGTCACCGACGTACAGTTTCTAAACATACAAATATCTACCTGGATATTGTAGTCTGAATCAAGACTGGCTGCGTGGAATACACCATAAAACAGAAGTCGATGATAACGCCTTATAAACCCAGTGTGTCGTACAGGTATCATCACTCTCTCTGCACTGCCTTATAGCTGAAACCAAGACATCTTCTTGCAAGTGAAACATTTAGTAGACATAGTTGGTTCTAGTAGACATGGTTTCAGGTTCGATAACAAATCCTGGGCAAGCGATAGGTCACAGAGACACGGAGGGCAGAAAGTTTATATTACTTATTATATGTCTTATTCTCAGTCAGTAATTCATTCTGTTTCTTTAAAGGTAGGGGAAGTGATTTGAAATTCATGGTGTAGTACCAGCCTGGTGCACTAGGGGCCCCCAAAAGTAGCTACACTATGTGAACCTGCTGCTCTCTCCTGATTGGAGGAGAATTGTGGTGACCTGGGGAACTTTTATTAGCTCATCTGCTAACGTGGGGGAGGGGGAAACTCCATATGTGGTTTCCACACCTTATAATAGAGCATTTTAACAGAAAAAAAAAAATTGGGTGATATCTGACAAAAGTGAAATCACTTCCCCTACCTTTAAGTTAGCAGTCTCCATGTCAACTTCCCTCGTCTCATTGGCTGTCACAGTCACTCACGCCCACATTCAATCAGGTGTTCTTTATAAGCAGTCACTACTCTGTTCTCAGTCTTCCTGTTAGCTGACTCCATGTCCCTGTGCAGATGTAAGCGTTCAAATTTCCTCCACCTCCCCAGCCTCCTCCCTGTGGCACTAGTTCTGAGTGGATGATTATGTGATGATCATGATTTATGGATTATAGCATATTGTGGTGTCTAGTTCTGTTATGGGTATCTGTGACCATTATGTGTTCTATGGTCTGTGATATGTTCAGTATGTATTTGGAATGAATTGTATCTACAGTATGTTGTAATGTCTTATGTTATGCATAGAAATCTGAGATATCAAACGTGATATCAGACAGTATGTCCCGGTATATGATTTGATATCACATGAGCAGAGCCACTCCGCCATACTAACATGCAAAAGCTTTGCGATAAATGCTCCTTCTGAGTGTGTCAGTGAACTTACAATCCCTCTGCGATGCATTCCAGCTCCAGAACTCCTCCTCTCAGAACCATCTTGGCGCTGCTGGTGCCCAGAGGAGCCATGAACGTGGGCTGGCGCTCCCCCACCGGGCTGTCTGAACACACACACACACACACACACACACACACACACACACACACACACACACACACACACACACACACACACACACACACACACACACACACACACACACACACGCGCACACACACACACACACACACACACACACACGCGCGCGCGCGCACACACACACACACACGCACACGCACACGCCACAAGAACCATGTCAGAATCACACAGAGTGAAAGAACTAGTCTCGAAGCATCTGCCTTCATTCCCCCTTATACCTTCAGCATAGTTAGGTATGTTTTTTTTTTTTTATTATAGCATTAAATGTATACAGGAAATGTAGGAAGTGGTTTGGGAAACCCTCACTCACTCTACAGTGAGGGGAAGTACAACATGCCAACATCATATACATCAAGACCCCACCTCCACTCAATCCTGATTGGAGGAAGGCCCCTCTCATCCTGATTGGACGAAAGGCTTCTATCCCAAAGCCCAAACTGAAACTAGGTTTTTATGACCCCAGGGAGGAACTCCTTAAATGGTCACCAGTGACACTTTAGTAGGGAGGATTACCCAAAAAATAAAATGAAATGAAATGAAATGAAATAAAAACAATATTAAGTTAAATCACTTACTATACCTTTAAATCACTACGATTGGGATCAGTCCATTGTTTTTATTGTAGCACTAAACAGCTGGATCTCACAGTTTTAGGAACCATGGGAAATTAGTGTGTCCAACTGAAACTTTGGTTTCAGCTGGAACTTCACTATAAGCACCACTAACTGCAGATGTACTGAAGTCTGTGGGCTCATACTGACACAACGAAAACCTAAAATATCTAAAAAAAAATAAAAAAAAAATAAAAAAAATAAGCCTCATGAAAAACCACAGGAAAGTGTTCCTATTATCTGCCAAAACACCATTAAAATAAGATCTGGTGAAGTGTCCGTTTAGGAAGAAGGCACTATGGATGCAGTTGTGTTTTAATAGTGAGATTGACTGATTTTGAGTGAACTCTCCAGTAAAGCATTATGCTTGCTTACAAGAGAGAGGGTCTGGTCCACCTATAGTTCAATTCATCATAATGAAGGTCAGATTGAGACCATAAAGATCCTTCAATGTCTCTTTCTGTCCGGGATTGGAGGGGTGGAGGAATGGATATCATGAAAGGATCTACAAAATACATATGGGGATTGTGATGCTAACTGTGTTAATGTACTTACTACTTACCATAATAGGCATATGCCCCATGACTGCCATCTAGGGGCAAAGGGCTGATTGTGCAGCTGGAGTGAACTGACCATTTTTTTTGTTCCCACATAATTCTAGGTCTTTTAACTCTTGAGAGTGTAAAAATGAAACCAAATGGACCCACAAGGGTCCATTTGGTTTCATTTTTACGATCTCAAGGGTTACATCTGGTTAAACAACTTAGCTGGGGACCACCAACACTACAGCAAAAATCTGCAGTGTTCATTTCACAGGAGTGTACAAAATGGGGCCCTCAATGGCACATTTTCACGGTGAAACCAACACCACGGACTTCGTCCATGCATTGCTTGCTTATTTAAAGTTGCAAGAACGTGTTGCGGGAGGCGTGAGCGGCGTGAGCAGCGAGTTATAAGCAAATATATATATGCATTAGTGTTCATTTAGTGACATAGGATGGGGTTGAGTGGGAGTGAGTTAGGAGCGTGTATAGGAGTTCAAGGTTGGTATTTGCAGATTTAAGGCTCATTTATGCTCTGTCAGACGGTGTTGCGCGCCGAAAAAACGGCCCAGTATTTGTCCAGTCGGCCATTTTTGACACACGACAACACCGTCTTTCAGTGAAGTATGCATCAGCCTTAAAGGAGAATTCCACCCCAAAACACATTGGGCATCAATCTACCTTGATTCCTGTGACATGATACATAATGTCCTTGATTTTTTGTCACAGATGTCCCATTTTCTACATTTCACCATGAGGTCAGTTGCAGTTGCAGCCGCCGTTGCTGTTGCGCCAGTGCAGTTCGCATGGTTGCATGTTGTCTTCATTCTAATGCAGGTATTTCTGTAACTCCAAACTTTATTTTTTTTCCACACATTTTTAATAGTATACTGATAAACATGCTTGAATTTTACGTCACTCTGGTGCAGTCTTTACATGTAATCCCAGAGGTAATCTATTCTTCCTTGTCTACTCCCCTCCCTTTTGCCACTCTCCTCTCCAATCACTCCGGTTAAAACTCTTGTCATTTCCCAATTGGGGGTGCAGAAGAAAATGGTAAGGGTGCGGCTTCGTCGCCGCCCCGTGACGCTTCGCGCCACGGGCGATGAAGCCGCCCCATACCATTTTCAGTAGTGTTTCAAATTCTTTTAAATATAAGCACTGAAATATCTTGGGTTGTTTTGCATGCCATCATGTTTGGTGGGACAGACTGGGCATTTAGGGGGGGCATTGCCTATGGCTAGATCCGCCCCTGTGTTGCACGGGTGGTCCATTTATCTTGTAGTGTGTGGCTTGATGTGATGTATTAAAAAAAATAAGCTTGAAGTTACAGAAATAGCCGCAGTAGAATAAAGACAACCTACGGCCATGTTAACTGCACTGGCGCAACAGCAACACTGGCAGCAACTGCAATTAACTGACCTCAGGGTGAAATGTAGAAAATGGGGCATCTGTGACAAAAATCAATCATGTCACAGGAATCAAGGTAGGTTGATGACCAATGTGTTTTGGTGTGGAATTCTCCTTTGCGGCCAGGAGGAGGTGCGTAACGTTTCACAGGGGCTGGGGGTTCACACTGAAGGGTGGTGGTGGGTAGTCGATAGGGACTGAATAAACCAGCGGAACTCACCAGGGCTATAGAAATCAGTCTTATTGTACAAAGCAGCCACAGTCTCATTCGTCACTGAAATTCAACAGAAAACCGTAAGCATGCAATATACTACTGTATGTACAGGAATGCTGGGATGCTGGGCGGTACTTTGTTGTACAGTGCACAATAAAATGCTCAGTGCTAATTTAGATCAGTCATATAAGCGGCTGAGTGCATGTAATTTGTGACACTTGCTTTGGAGATGTAAATGTTTGTTTCCAGTGAATTGACCCTGATCATTGAGCAAGGCATTTACATCAACCTCTTTCATACCAGGGCCCACTATTTAATCTGCATTTTAAACACAGACCATATTTGATGTTGCGTTTCGTCTCTCGGACCCCAAAAAAACTAAGAGATAAAGTGGCAAAATCTTGGCCACGATAACAATTCTTCTACATTTTCATTTTCTTCTACAAAATTAAGTAATTCAGATGTTTAGTTTAGATATAATTTAACTCTTGAGAGCGTAAAATGAAACCAAATGGTCTGAGGACGACCTAGAGAAATGTACCAGTGCGGATCCATTTGGTTTCATTTAACGCTCTCAAGAGTTACAGATCTATAAGGGTCCAATTGGTTACCGACTGTCCGTCATTTAGTTG
>CM076987.1:40471110-40518610 GCA_039105355.1 Benthosema pterotum
ATCTGATGACTTCATCAAGATGCATTTCACCATATTTTTCTTTCAAACCCCTTTTTCCTGAGAGGGTACAAATGGAACCAAATGGATCCGCTAGGGTCCACTTGTTCACATTTGTATAATCAGGATTTTTTTTTTTTTATTATTATTTTTTTTTTTTTTTTTGAAAATGGGTGGAATTCCACAAATTGAAAAATTCATCAAATTTACTTAGGACTTAGGCTTAGGACTGGAATCTCTCCGTCATCTCTCCATCATTTAGCCTGGGGAGGGGACCGCCCTCTCAAGGATCCCACTGGTGGTCCCCGGACCACTGGTTAAAAACCCCTTGCTCTAAGCCAGGGGTGTCAAACCCAAATACAGATTTACAGAGTGGGCTAAAATAGAAAAATTGGTACAAGTCGAGGGCCGGAGATACCGGTCTGTGTTTCAACACAGACCGGTCTGTGTTACGATGTCAAACAGCAAAAAAGTAATTTAATTTCCATCAAAAATCAATGTCTCTTAATGGCAAGATAATTGTAAAGATGAAACTGCCTGCAAACTGTTTCAATGAAAAATAGCAGGTGTTCACATCTCATAGCGTGCCACTCTGTGGCGCGCTATGAGACGTGAACACCTGCTATTTTTCAGGAAAATCTTTTTCTTCTATGATCCTCACCAAGTGCTGAGTTAATTGAGAAAGTAAATGAGACTGAGTTGAGGAAGTAAAACAATTAGTTGCATTCATTTCTTATCATGGTGTGTGCAATATACCAGAGGGCCAGTTCTAATACTAATTCAATATCATCCCGATAATTCATTCACGGGCCTGATTTGGCCCCGGGCCTTGAGTTTGACATAACCCCGTGCTCTAAGCCCTTTGGCATACTCACTGGACTGTCTGATGACTATGTTGTTGGAGAAGGCGGTGCCGTGTTCGTTGCTGGCCGTACACTGGTACGTTCCCTCGTAGGCCTCGGCCTTCTCCCCGCTGATGTCGATCACCAGCGTGCCGGAGCCCGGCCGCATCAGGACTTTGGAGTCCTTCTCCACGTCGAAGTGCGTGCTGTTCCTCGTCCACGAGAAACTGTGTGCGCGGAGAGAGCAGGGTTATAATAGTTAACTAAAACTAACTAAAAAATGAAAACTAAAATTCAAAAAAACATTTGAGTTAACCCTTTGTGTCCTGAACGCGTTTTGGTGTTTTACCTATTGAAAAATAGCAGATCAACAAGCTCATGTCGCGCCACCGAGTGGCGCGACATGAGCTTGTTGTTCTGCTATTTTTGAAAAATCATGAAAATGTGGCAGAAATCTTTGAATGTATTATTTCAGAATCAAACATTTTAGCTCAAATCTTTGCTTCTGGGGTGATCCCTAGAAGTTTTTTTTTTTTTTTAGGTGGGGGTCTGCAGCCAAATATAGATAATTCTGGTGGTCCTATGAAATATGTTGAGCATCACTGACACAGAAGCATGGATTTTTCAGGAAAAAACAAGAATCTCGCGTCAGAAACCAGAATTTGGCATCAGAAACAAGTGCCACAAACTAGAATCTGGCACCATCTAGTGTCAGAAACTAGAATCTAGTCAGGACACAATGGGGTAACTGAACTAAATATGAATGCAAAAAACGATAACTAAACTAAACCTGTAATGTGGGTTCAGAAAACTGACTAAAACTAACTGAAATTATACCCAAAATTTCCTTATTTTTAGTTTTTATTAAGCTTTTAATTTAAACATGTGTTGGTGACCCGCATGAGGAGGAGATGCTTCTAGATCTTTTATTCACTAGTGAGTTCCATAACACTGGGGGTAAAAATTGTGTTCTTGTGGGAGAGTGCAATCATCCAATTTACTCAAAGCAAGGATACCAACCTTTTCTTACTTTGGCACATTTTTAATCCTATACCTGACAACCAAAGCACAGAAAAAATAAAAAATAACTAATACTATAACTAAACTAAAACTAACTAAAACTAAATATTTTCACCCAAAAACAAAAAACAAACAAACAAAAAAAACTAAATAAAAACTAGCAACCCCGCTCTAAAAACTAACTAAAACTAACTGAATTAGAAAATAAAATGTCAAAACTAACTAAAACTAAACCAAAATGAAAAATTAACTATAATAACCCCAGCCAACGTTACGTTCCAAGCAGCAAGATGACCTTTCATTAGAGCCAGTGGTGGGAAAAGTACTCAAATTGTTAAAGCTTTTGTGACATTATTATTATTATTATTATTATTATTATTATTATTATTATTATTATTATTATTATTTATTTATTTATTTATTTATTTATTTATTTATTTATTTATTTATTTATTTATTTATTTATTTATTTATTTATTTATTTATTTATTTATTTATTTATTTTTAGCTCAATCGCACCCAAACAATGTGAACTTGAAAAGTTCAGTAGAATTTCTGTGGTTTGGGTCTTTCTAGCTCTGAACAAGTGCTCCTGCTGTTTTGTATCGTCACATTCAGCAAATCCATTATGTCAGTGGTTTTCAACCTTTTTGACACCAGGGCCCACTATTTATTCAGAATTTGAGCCACGGACCACCACGTGATGACATTTTAGCCCCAAAGACCCCCAAAACCCAAAGATTTCTTCTTCTTTTTTTTTTTGTACAATTCCAGGCTGGATTTCGGAAACATAACAGGCAAACCTAGATCTCTAAGTTGTGTAGATTTGGAGCTAGTTCAGATGGTGAATATTTTAACTCTTGAGAGCGTAAAAATGAAACCAAATGGACCCGCCAGGGTCCATTTGGTTTCATTTTTACGTTCTCAAGAGTTACATCTGGTTAAACAACTTAGCTGGGGACCACCTGGAACCCTCTCAGGGACCACTGGTGGTCCCCGGACCACCTGTTGAAAACCCCTGCATTATGTCAAAGGCATTTGCCAATAGATGTCACTGTTTTGCCTGTTTGCATTGCAGCTCAAAGGGTTTCCACTGAATGTTCAAAGTTCAGGGTTTTTATGGGGTGTAATTGAGGTCATACATACAACCTATATAAAAAAAAATGCTATAATAAAAATGAATGTCACCAAAACATTTAAGTAAAAGTATGCTGCATACTGCAATGTGGAAAATACATTTACAAATGTGTCACATTGTGACCTTGTGAACTTTGTCTTGTAGTTTGTCTTTCAAAATGCGTTTTGGAATAATAACTGGTTGAAACCAGCTGAGGTTAAAATGTCATGAAATACAAGGGAAGATTTTGTTCAATAATAACAAAGTCTGACAGCATTAAATTGTCCGACACAAATCAAGCGTGATTGCTCAAGTACTCGCGCAGCTGTTCGGTACACACTATTGACTGTAATTAGTTGAATTAATTAGCGGGTGGAACTTATACTCCTCTCTCCCTCTCATAAATCAAAATGCTTAGATTACGTTCATAATGTGTGTTTTGATTATAAAACAAACAGCAGCAGCTGTACCCAAAAAGCATTCAGATAATATGGAACGATTCAGTTCTATTCATTTCATAAGGCTCATTTGTATCCGAGGCAAAGTGCCTGACATGCAAACTGATGGATTCTAATTGACTTGGTTCAGAGGCTGAGAACAGATCTGTCAAACTGTGGTTAATGTGTTCTGCCAGGTTTATGAAACATTGGGTCTCCATGGCAGTGGGTTGCCATGGTGATCTGTATTTTTTTTTTTCTCCACTTCTCTGGCATTAAATTAGCCCTCAGGCACCACATTTGGATTCACCCTCAATCAGAATGGACTAATATTGTAAGCCGAAGAGGCGAAGACTAATTTGTTCAAATTCTTGATTAGTGCTATTTTTGATTGCTATATAGTTCATTAAAACCACAGTCGATTTCTCGGATTATAGTGTTTTAATTGTATAGTTACATATAGATGCAATGAGATGCATACATTGAGATTCCTCAATGAATAAAATATGGTAAACTCAGCGGTATGCTGCCAAACAAATGGGTCTGAAAGTGTCTGCCTCTGTTATGCATTTGGTTCGTTCAATTAGTGAGTTGTTCTGTTGTTTTGATAGCTGTCAGTGACAGTAACCAGAGACCCACAGTATAGAGGTGCATACAGGTAGGAAAAACAATGGAAAACAAATGATAATACAGTATATATATTATATTATTATTATTATTATATATTATCATTATATTGTCCATACATAAGTAGGGCAATATGGGGCTTATTCGGTATAATGTTCATGTGAGATTGTGACGCTTGTATGAATAAGCCTTCAATTCCTCATAGTACTATAGTACACATTAGAGTTCTCAAAATTGAGGATTGATTAAAATAGAGCATTGATTATGCTCTATTCAATCCATGGATAGAGGTCGAAGTGGCTAGCTCAGGTCGGGCCTGGTTGGGTTCGGGCAGAGTTTGAGAACTCTAGCACATATTACCACACACACACACACACGCACGCACGCACACACACACACACACACACACACACACACACACACACACACACACACACACACACACACACACACACACACACACACACACACACACACACACACACACACACACACACACAGAGATAGATATCATTCCTCACCTGGGATGTGGCTTCCCCTTGGCCTCACAGTGAATGACAATGTTTTCCCGGGGGTCAAAGATGTAGTCTTTAGGAGACTGCAGAGTGATGGTGGGGGGCTGGGGCACTGTAGGAGCACAAAAAAAAGCTTCATTCATGCTGCATCACACAACAATGTCGCTTGCCAATAGACCTGCGCAGTTACGTCACGTCCCCGGTTCCAGAAGTGTTTTCCCGATTCATTTTTCTCATGGACTTTTAAAAGATGATTTATATAAAGACGATAACGCGGACAAGGCCAACTCGGGTCGAGACAAATCAAGATGACACACACAATCTTTTGGGACGATCAAATCATTTGAGGAAACAGAAAGAGCTGCCGAAGCAGACAACCGCAACACTCCATATTAGAAAAGTTCCTCGAGGTGCAAGGCTCAAAAAACGCAGAATGAAAAAGAGAAATGCCAGCACTCAATCAATGTCCTTTCTTTTTTTCTTTATTTACCTCATCGTGCAGTGAACAACGAACGCGTTTCGACCCAAGTAGTCTTGCTCAGCGTTGTGAATGACAACAGGAAGTTGCATATTTTTGTACTGATCACAATGCCCACAATGAGGTCAAAGGTAATTGGACACCCACATTCGGGGGAAAAATACTAAATAATAGGATATCTTGCAAAACAAAATATGTGGTCTACCTTTTGAAATGTCCGGGGTGTGCGGGTTATGCTATGTAGGTAAAACGGTCAGGGAAATTAAAACAGGTTTTCTGAACACAAAAGTTCTATCCGCAACAATGATGAGAAGTCTTCTGTGGCGAGACATTTTAATACTGTGGGTCATCCGGTCAGCTCTCTGAGGCTCCAGGGGATTGAGGTTGTGAACCCCCTAAAAAGAGGGGGGGGGGGGGTCGGGACAGGTTATTACTTCAACGTGAAGCGTGTTGGATTCACACACTCCAAACAGAACCCCCAAAAGGGCTCAACGAAGAGCTTCTCTTGGGTTGTTTTTTGTAAATTACTCATTCATTCAATTGGACACTTACAAATTATCTAATTCCTAATTATTTCCACTTCTCTCATTGTAGAGTATTGTTCTGGAGGTGTTCCCACGCTTCTATTTATACATTTTCTATCTTTACTATTTTCTCTATTTAACATTTTTCTATATGGTTCAATACTGATGGAGTATTCATGTGTAAACTCCACTAAGGTCTTGATATTCATTGTGGTTTAACTATCTTACAGTTTCTTAGATTAGGGGCCGGCCCTGTTTCTAGCATAGGCACCAGATGGTCCCACTATTTTTGTATATATTTACTCGTATGTACAGGTATATGAATCCTGTTCATGAATATTATGGCTCTTTATGGATGTTGACATTATAATTGTACATTGTGAACAGCTGTTCCAATTACCTTTGACCTCATTGTGGGCATTGTGATCAGGTACAAAAATACGCAACTTCCTGTTGTCATTCACAACGCTGAGGAAGACCACTTGGTTCGAAACACGTTCGTTGTTCACTGCACGATGAGGTAAATAAAGACAAAAAGAAAGGACATTGATTGAGTGCTGGCATTTCTCTTTTTCATTCTACGATCAAATAATTTCTATGATGAAAAACAAAACAAAAAGTGTTGTATCCTGCCGTTTTCTACTTCTTGCTAATTAGATATTATATGACGATATTGTGTGTGTCATCATGATTTGTCACGACCCGAGTTGGCTTTGTCCGCGGCAAAACGGTCTTTATATAAATTATTTTCGAAAAGTCTATGAGAAAAATGAATGGGGAAAACACTTCCAGGACCGGAGCGGTGGCGTCACTGCGCAGGTCTATAAGAACTGGGCACAAAAACAAGTTATTCTCGGCAAGCATCATCGTCACACTATTAGGCCAATGTCACACACACACACACACACACACACACACACACACACACACACACACACACACACACACACACACACACACACACACACACACACACACACACACACACACACACACACACACACACACACACACGTAACGCTCGTAAAGTCTTGTGTCTTGCTGCACAGAGGGCGAATGGACGGCATGCATGAAGTCATTCGATCAAACCTTTACAACGCTACTCACACCGTGAAAATCCCAAGTCTTCATATTCGATGAAAACCCAGGATTTTACCATGTGCTCACTATCTACAGACCAACCAACTCACAACAAACTTAAAGGAGAATTCCACACCAAAACACATTGGGCCTCAATCTACCTTGATTCCTGTGACATGATACATAATGTCCTTGATTTTTGTCACAGATGTCATCTGTGACAAAAATTGCAGTTGCAGCCGCTGTTGCTGTTGCGCCAGTGCAGTTAACATGGCCGCAGGTTATTTTTATTCTACTGTGGCTATTTCTCTAAGACCAAACTTATTTTTTTTCCACACATCATATTTTGAAGTGTGAAAAATTAGGTTTGGAGTTACAGAAATACCTGCAGTAGAATAAAGACAACCTGCGGCCATGTTAACTGTTGGAACATCGTCAACGTTGGGACGGAGACCTCATGGTGAAATGTAGAAAACGGGACATCTGTGATAAAAAATCAAGGACATTATGTATCATGTCACAGGAATCAAGGTAAATTGATGTCCAATGTGTTTTGGTGTGGAATTCTCCTTTAACTAACTACAAGTTAATGTTTCGCCCACTGCCGAGCATTCAGTATGAAAACAGACAATCCAGCAAGCGAGACTAGGATAAAAAAAATAATAATAATAATAAAATAAGCAAGCAAGTGAATCAGTAGTACACCATACAATCCCCAGAATTCCTTGTTAATTCATTTCCAACTCTGAGAGAGTGCAATCTCAGAGCCCCCAAAAAATGAACTGAATCTGGGATTGTATGGTGCATAATACTAACACAAGGGAGCATTATGGCAGCATGCAAATTTGTCACCACTCCAAAACCACACACCGATATGAGAAGTTTTATAACAGATAAAACTCCACACAGAAAAAAAGGGAAAAGGGCAGCAGCAGTGCCCTTTTTGTTTGTTTGTATTTTTTGCAGCCAACTTACATCCTTCCAGTACTTTAGCTTTATGTCCACCGTGAGGCGCCATATCACAGTGAAGGGATATGGAGGAAGAGGTTGGGTGTTAGTTTGTACAGGGAGTGGATAGACAGCATGTCAACGGGTCAAACAGAGGCACTTTCAAGTACTCGCCGGGCATTTTTTTTTTTTTTTTTTTTTGGTTGCGTTAGGTTTTTTCGACCAGTGTTGCCAACTAGGCGCATTTGTCACTATATTTAGCTCTTTTCCAGACCCACCTAGCGCCACAATTAGTGCATTTTGGATTTTGGCAGTTGGCAACACTGTTTCCCACAGCCTAAAAATAAGACAGGGACCTGAGGTTCGTCATTTCACTTTAACTTGCTTTCTCTGTCAGTTTTCAGAGGTACAAACAAAAAAAAACTTAGGACATTATTAAAACATTCTCTTTCTTTCTTTCATGATCAGAACTTCAAAGCATTATATTACACTTATAAGCTATTGAAAAATATTAGATCTACAAGCTGTGTGCTTGTAGGTCTGATATTTTTGAGAAATTTGTGAAAATGTGATGCAAATCTTTGAATATATATTCTTTCGGAAGCAAATATTTTGAAATAAATTGTTGCTTCTCGGGGATCCCTAGAACAAGACGTTTTCAGATGGGGGGTCCGCAGCCAATAATTCTGGGGGTCCTTGGCATGAAATATGTTGAGCATCACTGACACAGGAACATAGATTTTTTTCAGAAAAAACTAGAATCTGTCAGAAACTAGCATCAGAAAAGAAACTAGAAACTAGTCAGAAACAAGAATCTAGTGTCAGAAACTACAATCAAATAGAATATATTCTTAGATTTGCGCATCATTTTCACAATAAAAAAAATCAGATCTACAAGCTCATATCGTGCCACTCGGTGGCACGATATGAGCTTGCAGATCTGATATTTTTCAATAGCTAAAGTGTAACATAATGCATTGAACACCAAAACGTTCTTTCTTGAACACCAAAAATTTCATTAAATCTCAGGATTTTCTGTTTTTTAAAACCTAATTTTTCATTAAAATGGCCAATGTTTTAATTGTATTTGAGCTGAAATCAATGCCCGACAAGTAGTTGAAGACATATTAGTTTGACCCCAGGATTCAGGAAATGTACATCATACAGTATGTGCATAGATAGATAGAAAGTTCCTCCTGTGATTTCATCAATGAATACCACCACCATGCAATGCTAAAAAACGTAGAACAATCCCTAGAAAAAAAATATATATAGAAAAAACATACAGTATAAACAATAGAAACATACTAGCTTGATTTACACAAAGGCTGTCTTGAAATATCTTGTCAAGATTTGACTTTTGCAAAGGATTCAAATAATTTATTTTTGCCAATGGTTACATTTTGAGACCAGCTTGTGTGTAAGAAAATCAAGCCTCAAATGGGGGTCAATTCAACAGAATGTCATTCAAATGCGTATGGAAACTCTTTCTTCTTGAGTTGAATTATAGTTCATACTACTGTCTAATGTAATAACTGTATAATATTTGTCTCTCCAGCTCTTTAACAAACAGAAAACACATCTTCAGAAGAGTCTGCTCATTTCTTAATGTTGTCACTTCCGAATGTACATGTTTTCTGGATACAATTAGCCCTTCCCTAAACCCCTCCCTTTGAGCTGGGATTCAGCCACTGTCCAATCCAAATTGTTTATCAGCTGTTGCTATGCGGGTCAAGCTTTCCTGACGCTCTCCTCATGCGCCTATTGGACGAGGACGGATTGGGGAGGGACTTAGTGAAGAGCTAATCATCCTTTCGGATCCTGAACTGAAAAGGCAATTTCGATTAAATCAAATGAATTAAAAACAAAACAAAACACAAAACCAAACAAAAAAGGAAGTCATGGTTAGACATTGAACTGAGCTGAACTGATGTAATCAGATTGAACGCACGTCAAATGGGACGATGATTGATAAACCTTACGGTCAAGAGGCACTTCCAGGGCCGAGGTCAGGTGACACAGGAGTGTTAGCAGCACGGCCCCGGAGCCCGGCGCCCACTTCCTCTTCCTGTCCATGCTCGGCTGTGTCGCGGCAACAGTCCTCCCCTCCAGTTTTCAGTGCTGTGTCGCGGCAACAGTCCTCCCCTCCAGTTTTCAGTGCTGTGTCGCGGCAACAGTCCTCCCCTCCAGTTTTCAGTGCTGTGTCGCGGCAACAGTCCTCCCCTCCAGTTTTCAGTGCTGTGTCGCGGCAACAGTCCTCCCCTCCAGTTTTCAGTGCTGTGTCGCGGCAACAGTCCTCCCCACCAGGTTTCAGTGCTGTGTCGCGGCAAAATGCCTCCCCCCAGGTTTCAGGGCAAAGTTCCGCTGCTTCACGAGACGAGGACACTCAGACCGGCGATTGAGTGTTAGCATCCCAGCCGCATGCTCAGCTGTAGAGAGAGAGAGAGAGAGAGAGAGAGGAGAGAGAGAGAGAGAGAGAGAGAGAGAGAGAGAAATGTCATGTGAAATGTCACAATTCTAAAGTAGGAGAAGAAATCTGAGGATGCGTAGGTCAGGTTTGTTGACACACTTTGGCTCAGAATCAGATTGACCATAGACCATTTATTGCAAAGCTTTTGCATGTTTGTATGGCGGCGTGGCTCTTGCTCATGTGATATCAGACGATCTATGAACTGAGTCATAGGTCTGATATCACATTTGATATCTCCGATTATTTGTGCACCGAGACACAGCTTTGATATCAACAACCCCCCTGAGCAGAGCCAATTAAGGTACAGTAACCGAAAATACATGTACAAGACAATAACACATGAGCATCATATCCAGAGCAGACTGACAGGAGACAAATTTACAACATTTATCCAAAATACATGAACCACATGGATACAGAAAATATCATAGTCCATAGAACACAGTAACCACAGGTACCATAACAGAACTAGATATAACCCTTAAATCCTGATTAATCACAGACTCCTGTACTCTGAACTAGTGCCACAGGGAGGAGGCCGGGGAGGTGGAGGAAATGTGAACACTGACATCTGAACAGCAGAACACAGACAGACTGACAGAGTAGTGACTGCTTATAAAGAACAGCTGATGTGCGCGTGAGTGACTTAGCTGGCATCCAATGAGAGTGAGGGGAGTTGACAGACTGCTGATTTAAAGGAACAGAATGAATTACTGTGAAGAAAAAAATCGACGATCCGGGCACACAAAAGTAAAATTAAAGCCATGGTCTTCATTAAGGTTTAAAAAGGCACAGACGCCAACATGTTTCGACCACTACATGGTCTTCATCAGGGCATAGGAGGAGAATGAATTACTGATTGAGAATAAGGGGAATTATAATAAATCTTCTGCCCTCGGGGCCTCAATGAACTATCGCTTCGCTGGATTTTTGCAACTTTGCATGAGACATGACTAATGGATTGCATTTTTATAGCGCTTTTCAAGTGCTCAAAGCGCTTTACAATGGTCCATTCATTCATACATTGGGAAGTAGAGCGGCGAACAGTCGACGCCAGCGTCCTAAACTTCCCACATTCACACACCAATGGTGGCCAGCTCACACCAACCAACTCATTGGAGGCAATTTGGGGTTCAGTGTCTTGCCCAAGGACACTTCGACATGTAGACAGGAGGAGCCGGGATTCGAACCGCCGACCCACGGGTCATTGGACGACCTGCTCTACCTCCTGAGCCACAGCCGCCACACATGACTGGCATTGACATTGACTCACATCACATGCTGACCGGCTGCTCCAAAATGTGTAAAAAAATAAAAATAAAAACACCATAACCGTCTATGAAAATACTTGTCTTGTCATGAATATTTAGTTGTCTATAGCCAATAGGTTCTCACGCATGTGCACCCAGTTATTGTAGGCTATTATTATGCCACCTGTTATGCTGTACTTGTTGTCTTCCCAAAATAAAGATAAATCTGTGTCAAAATCTGTGTTTTGGGGGAGCCAAAAAATCTCCTATGATGTTGGAGATGCTAAACACAGACACGTGAGCTCAACATGCTGACACACACACACACACACACACACACACACACACACACACACACACACACACACACACACACACACACACACACACACTGTAGATACAGTACAATAATAGCATGTCGCCTTCTAGGTGCCATATGGGACAGATTGCACGTGTGTGTGCACACACCCCAGGAGAGATGGGCTTCTGTCGCTTGGCACCACAACAGCAACGCAGGCCGTGGGAGACAGTTATGTTTTGTGTGTAAAATTATGTCTATTGAGTAGTGGGACAAGTGCCTGTGTTGTGTGTGGTGTGTTGTGTGCGTGCAAGCTTCCTTAATTATGTCTGTGAGATAATGAAGAGCCACCAGGAGAACAGATTCACTGGAGATGTGAATGAAAAGCAAAGCATTTGACAGTGTTGTGGACAAATTTCCAGACAGACTAAAGGCCCAACACAACGCAGTGCCTTTCTCAGTGGAGGTAAAAGTATTGAAACATGGAAATATTAAGTACAAATGAAAAAGAAATGTTCTCAAGTACATTCCACCCCTGTGAAGCACAATGCTGCAGGCAGGTAAACTGCATGTTAATGTTCTCCATTATTCATGGTGCTCACTGCACACATAACATAAACGCTCTGACACACCTGCAAGCATTGCATGTACGCAGAAAGAGAGAGACATACAGACAGACGGACAGAGAGGGAGGGGATAGAGAAATATGCAAGAGTCCATCCACGTTGCAGTGCAATAGACCAGTGGTATTCAACCTTTCTGATACCAGGGCCCACTATTTATTCAGCATTTGAGCCACGGACCGCTATTTGAGGACGTTTTAGCCACACATACCCCAAAACTAAAGATTTCTTTTGCTTTTGTCCACAATACCAGGCTGGATTTGGGAAGCAAAAACAGGCAAACAATAGCTCAAGATGACCATTAGTCGTCGACTAGTCATTCTCTAGTTGTGTCTCTTAATTCAGATGATGGATATTTTAACTCTTGAGAGTGTAAAAATGAAACCAAATGGAGCCGCAAGGGTCATTTGGTTTCATGTTTTACGCTCTCAAAGAGTTACATCTGGCTAACCAACTTTCCATCATTTAGCCTGGGGACCACCTGGAATCCTCTTAAGGACCACTGGTTGAAAACCACTGCACTAGACCTTTAGGATATGAATTGTTGAGGAAGAGCGGCCTGGAACTGGGTGAAAAAACGGGTTACGAAAATACTCAAAATAGTGGCATAAAAGGGGGAAAAAACCTGCAAATTCTCTACCGTCTGACTGACCTACCCTGATACTACATTTTCCTGGGATTAGCATCATTTCTGCTCACCTTCTATTTTCCCACAAATTGTGCATTATTGTTTCGTAAAAAGGAAGAAACGTTATTCATTAACGGACCAATTTCAGTCGGTCGGACGTCTCCCGGGAGAGAGCATATTAACTGTATGCCTCAGCATAACAAATCAGTAGACAACATGAATGACACATACACACACGCACGCACGCACGCACGCACACGCACACGCACACACACACACACCACACACAACACACACACACCAGGGGCGGATGTAAGATTTCCAAATTGTGGGGGCATGCAAGAGTGGCATGGGGGCGGCTTCATCGCCCGTGTCGCTTCCTGCCACGGGCGACGAAGCCGCACCTATACCATTTTCAGTTACAGGACTTTCATTAGGCAGGCATAAGCATCAATAATAACATCAGTTGTTGTTGAAGTTGCAACAGACACGCAGCATGCATAAAGCTAAAGGTCTGAAATGATGATGAAATGCTGTTGGTTTAGTGGTGACACAACTGTTGTTACTTAGTAGCAGTAGTAGTGTTTGAATTTTTTTTAAATATAAGCACTTTTATTTGAAATATCTTAGGTTGTTTTGCATGACATCATGTTTGGTGGGGCGGTCAGGGCATTTAGTGGGGTATTGCCCCCCCCCCCATGCCCATGCCTAGACACACACACACACACACACACACACACACACACACACACACACACACACACACACACACACACACACACACACACACACACAAAATGAACAGCCATGTACAGACACACATGCACACGCACACACACACACACACACACACACACACACACACACACACACACACACACACACACACACACACACACACACACACACACACACGCGCGCGCACTCGCACTCGCACTCGCAAAATGAACTGCCCCATGCAAATGTCAGCATCTCCATATTTCACCATCCGGAATGTCACAGTCTGCACTGAACATGCCGTAACTCTTTCTCCGCCATCCAATCCAATCCAGACTGGATCTTCTGTTTCCTTGATAATGCACATCATCCACCACCCGCGGTCACTGGGACATCCATCCTAACGCTGAGGACAAGGCCAGTATCCCATGACCATGTGCTATTGTCAACATCTCACTTAAAGGGGAACTCCCACCCATTTTCGACATTTTACTATGTCATTGATGAACCTTCGAGGTGCTGGGTGGACATGATGAAAAAGTTCCCCCATTCTGTGTTCCCAAGAAATGGAGGTCTGAAGAAAACCACTAACATGGTGAAACATCTTGATGACATCATCAAGATGTGTTTACACCATGTTAATGGATTTCTTTAGACGCTTCTTTTTTTTAGAGAGAGAGAGAGAGAGAGAGAGAGAGAGAGAGAGAGAGAGAGAGAGTGAGAGAGCGTACAAATGGAACCAAATGAACCCGTTAGGGTTCATTTGGTTGCATTTGTACACTCTCAGAAAAAAATGTTGAAAATATGGGGAGTTCCCCTTTAAAGCAGTGGCTCCCAAACTGGGGTCAGGGAAGCCGCAGGGGGTCCTTGAGGGAGTTCCAGGCGGTCCCCTCTCCAGCTAAATTGTACCAAATGGACCCCTTATGGGGTCTGTTAGTCAGAGGATGTACAAATGTTTGGTTCCATTTGTACAGTGTCCTTTTACAATATATTGTACGAGGAGAGCATAAGAAGAGAGAGAAGAAGAGAAAAAATTGCACGCATGTGCGCACACCCCCATGCAAATAATGTGCGCACCCCCATGCAAATAGCACACACTATACACTGGGCGATACTGATGTTGACTTGACCCGTTCTCTCCCATGGGCAGCAGGCCCGGATGTAACGTTTGGTATGGGGGGATGGCTTCATCGCAAGTCGCACCCATACCATTTCCGGTTACAAGATTTATATTAGTCAAGTAAAGCGTCAAAAATAATATCAGTTGCAAAAAGCATGCAAAAAGCTAAAGGTCTAACTCAGAGAGTTTTCTGTTTTCAATGATGAAATGCTCTTGGTTTAGTGGTGACACAGCTGTAGTTAGTTCGTAACAGTAGTACTGTTTCAAATCATTTTAATTATGCAATTTAAGTTGATATATCTTTGAAATGTGGGCTGTTTTGCATGCCATCATGTTTGGTGGATCAGTCAGTGCATTTAGGAGGGCATCCCCCCCCATGCCCATGCCTAGATCCGTCCCTGATGGGCAGCAAAGTTGTCAGACATAAACCATGACACGGAAGAGGATGAGGATGATGTTGATGATGAAAGCACAGGGGTGGAAGAGTTTGATGCTGGCCAGGAGGGCTGAGTCCATCTCCTCCTCGTCCTCCTCCTCCTCGCTGACTCAGAGGTTAGAGGTCAGATGACTATAGTGGACACACGGCCCCTCCGGCAGACCCCATGTCTGACATGTGTCAGATGTGGTATATACAGTGTACCGTCTCTCTCTCTCTCTCTCTCTCTCTCTCTCTCTCTCTCTCTCTCTCTCTCTCTCTCTCTCTCTCTCTCTCTCTGTCTTGCCTGTTCTGCGTCCACGCTGCGGTCTGCTTTCCATCTCCATGTTTCCCCTCCAACCGTTCTGCCTTTTATTTTCACCCCTTGACTCTTTGTCTCATCCATCCTAAAAAAACAGGTCTGGAAGCACGGCACAAACTAACTGACATTGGCCCGTATTCTAAACGGGGTCTTGCGTAAGGGACACCGTGTAGCACATGCGCACATATGTCCATAGGCCGCAAATGAAGCCTGTCTAATTGTTCATTGGCTCCTTGTGCAGCGAATCCCAAACATGTCCTTTTTTGGGGAAACGCCGTGGCTCACGCAGCATATAGTCTCTCAAGATAGTTTGCTCTTGCCAAGTGTCTCAATGCATTCTGGGAATACCTGAGGAATAACAGCGGAGGCGCCGTTTCCCGAACATTTGCGGCCAAAATAGATAGATCATGAACATTGTATAAGGCCTTCATATGAATAAATGTAGAAGCAATCCATTCCTACACACACACACACACACACACACACCACACACACACACACACACACACACACACACACCTGTCCACATGTGGCTGTATTAAATATAAGCGGTGGGTTTAATCATTTCATTCAAATGTGGACAATGTTTAATTAAATTAACTTTACTCAATATCATCCACGATTTTCACTATTATTCTTCATTTGAATATCCCCCTGACAGTCCTTTTAGGGAAATTCGTTTAATGTTTTTTTTATGTATAATTATAATTTCGGTTAATTATGGGCACAGTCGCACAGACAGAATTATAGCAGATTCACCAGCTCACAGTGCAATTGCGTCGCATTGTAAGCTCGTAAGAGTAGGCTATTTACATTCATTTATTTGGACTGGTCTGCAGCGGGACACACAAGTGAGTAGTCGTGTCAAGATTAAATTAAAATAATTTATTAAGCTACGACGACAGTTGTTTTAACCTTGTCAGGGCCTACTATTTAACCAGCATTTGAGCAAGGACCACCATTTGAGGACATTTTCACCCCACAGACCCCAAATCTTTTTTTGTTTCTGTCCACATTTCCAGGCTGCATGGATTCTCGCAAATGAACATTAAACTCCTACGTTCTCAATTGGGTGGCGCTAATTCAGATGATATAAATATTTTAACTCTTGAGAGCAGAAACGTGAAACCAAATATGTTATGTTGAAAAGAAATGTTCCACGTTTTTTTTTTTTGCTTTATGTAGCACAAAGACGAACTTTTGAAAGAAAAGAAAAATCTCGAAGGAACCGACGTATTTTTAAACGAACATCTAACGAAAAGGAACGCCGAGATTGCCAAAGAGGCCCGCAAGTTGAAGAAAAATGGGAAACTACAATACGTCTGGACCAAGAACTGTAAGGTTCTTATTCGTCTAAACGGTAATAAGTCGCTTCCTTCAAGCTTGCAGGAGTTGTTTAAGCTCAGAGAAAGCAAATATGAGCTACGGGGAATCGGCATCTTTAAAAACAAAACTTCGCGCACAAATACCAAAGAAAAAAGTCTAACAGCCATTGGGGTGAAACTGTGGAACCAATTACTCCCTGAACTAAAATTGTGCAAATCCATAATACACTTCAAGAAATTATATAAATCAATGACAATCGAAAATTACATGATGAAAAGCTGTTGAGATCCATTACTACATTTGCATTGTTCCTTAATTAACAAACATTAAAATCCATAAGAACACAAATACTAATATATTTGTACTGTAGTACTGTGCAGCTTGTACTGTACAGTACACCGAACAATGTTCCCTCTGTCTTCTAAATTAAATACTCGTACGCATATGTATGCATACAAGTGTATGTGTGTGTATATGTATGTGTATGTGTTTTTTGTGTACATATGCATCTATAGGTACGGGCATGTACTGCATGCTTGTGTCTGTATATGTGTATGTATATAAGCAAACTTATTTAATTTCTCTTTTTTATTTTATTTATTTTTTCTCATTATACGTCTTGATTTTCCTCTCGCAATGTAGCCATCTTTGTGGATGATGTATGTATATACTTCATGCATGTACGAATGTACGCACATACATGCACTTGTCCAAGTGTGTGTATGTGCAGTGTGTATTGTATGAATATAAACTGTATATACAGTTTTTGTTTATAATAATTATTAATTTTCACCTGTAAAGGGTGGGCTTAATAAGCTTCGGCTTCAGCCCGTTCCCTTTCGGCCATCTGTAAGACTTCACTTGTACAGTCTCTTTGTATGTTCATATATGACCGAAACAAAATAAACTAACTAACTAACTAACTAACTAATTAACTAACAAACATTTATCCCAAGTCTGTGAAATGTTATGAAGTAAATTGCAAAAAAAGTCGGCAAAACTCACATCTCCATCATTTAGCCTGGAGACCACCTGGAACACTCTCAAGGACCACTTGATCTCACAAAAGCCCAGTGGAGAACACGCCAATGATAACCCATACGGAGCGCTTATCGCAGCTATGAATGCATCGCTGTCCGGCGCGTACGATAATACTGTCATTACAACCCTCAAGAAAACACTGGTCCGGGAGATTGACAGAGGTGGGATCTAAAAGATCCACTCATCCCGAGGAGTATTTACATCCATTTGTCGCCCGTTATAAATCTTTCTTTTCTCACCGACCAGCGCTCCTCTGCTATGTTCTTAATAAAGCACAGGTATGATTAATAAACGTAGGCTAATTGCTATAGTCAGTTTTCTGCCCGTGTTAACCCATTAAAAAGACAGAAAAAGCCGTTCTTCTTTTTTGCACAGGCCTATAACATTCGTCTGCGCCCAGTGTAAAAGAGAGAAAAAAAGAGACGCATTTTTTGGGAAGAAGGGGGAGAAGGGAAAAAAAACAGACCCGGACTCATCAAGCCTGGCAAGGGGGGGCTGGAAGATTGCCAGGTGGGGCAACTCCAAGGTTTTTCACGCCAAGGAACCGGAATTATCCTCATTCGATGAGATATGTCAGAAACGTCATAAGAGAAGAGATTTGATCCCGGTAACCTTTGATTTGAGGAGAAAGACGCACGTTTGGATGTGCACTGCCCTCCCCTGTCCCATGTAGATCCGGCCCTGGATTTGACCAGAAACTCCGCCACTGCAGAGCCAGCGGCATGGCCGTGCGGTAACACGGGCATCGACAAGCGATGCAGCGTGAATTCCTTCGCCTAGAAGTTTTCATCGCAAATGAAATGCAAATATCCCATTGTGAAAATGCTTCTGTGAGGATTAGCGTGAGGACGGCGAACTGAGCGCGAATGCCCTGTCGTTCTAGGTATATTTGCTTCTAAATTAATATTTCGATCAAGATAACCGTGCCGTTTTTCTTGTGTTAAGGCACATGTTTGTTTTATTCAACGAAAGAAACAAAGTCGTGTTTTGTTGTTCAGTTTTTAAATAAGTGTTTTTTGTCTTTTATTGTTAAAAAATAACAATTCGTTTACATTTTTAATTGTGTAGATTCGAAGTATTTTGTGCTTTGTTGTTCAGTAAAAAAAAAAAAAAAGAAAAAAAAAAAGAAAACTTAAAGGCTTAAAGGCTATAGGCCTATTTTTTGCCCGCGGGGGGCAACTAACGGCACATTTATTCATATTAATTTCAACTATAGAAATCCTTAGTCGGGGACAGGCCTAGTATGTAACAATCCTGACTGTACACGGGAGGTTTGCAATCTCAAGCGATGACAGAATCACCACTTTGAATTTGATTGTTGTAGGCTGAGTAGGCTATGGTAGAATGAAATCTTTATTTTGATAATGTGACTACTAGTGCTGTTGTGTGTTGGGATAAACAGGCGGCTGTTCTGAACATGCAATTCCACCTCTCAAATTATTCGTTGGTTTCTCACTGAACGCCATGAAGAGGAAGAGTTTGATATTGATGCAAAGACAAAACATTGCATAGTGTTGCATACTGATCCGGATTCATTTGAAGGGATTGGATTTTCCTTGTTACTAAAAGCGGCGCCGCCCGCTATTTTTTAATTGCAAACCCAAATGTATTTTACACATGGCAACTGCTGCCTATGGATCTATAAACTGTATAACATTGCATATGCATATGAACAACAGCAAAGTAATTTTATTTGATGTTGGATAACAATCAGATTAGGCTACAGTAGCAAATGAAAACAAATGTAAACAAATGAAATAACAAATCAACCTAATTAATTCACTTGCAAATAACAGTCAAATGGCTGTCAGAACATCCACATTATACCTTCAAGTCCTATCTATAATTATAAGCATAATTGCAATGCTATATATTTTACTGTGTAGTTTATACCTTTTTTAAAAAAACAAATGTATAAAGTCATGCAGGGCGAAGGCCCCAAAGCCTGTAGGCCTCATGCAGGCTTTTCGGCCTGTATAGGCCTCTAATCCAAATTTAGCAGGCCCGGGCCTAGAGGTAGTCTTTGCGTCACGGCAGATCCTTGCTCGGGAGGTCTTTGTTCTTCACCACTACGCATGTGCTACACGGTGTCCCTTACGCAAGACCCCGTTTAGAATACGGGCCATTGTCAAATCTACTAATACAGACGCTCGTATTGAGCACACAGCCGCCTCCGGCCACTGTAAGTCCTCTATCACTAGGATGCAATGTGTGAGACAGGGCCGGATCTAGGCATTTGCCCTGCCTAAATGCCCTGACTGCCCTACCAAATGTCCTACCAAAAGATATTTCAAATTAAAGTACTTATAATTAAAAACGATTTGAAACACTACTACTGCTACTGACTAACTACAAAAGTTGCACGACTAAACCGACATCATTTTATCATTCAAAACAGAAAGCCTTTAGCTTAGCTTTTGCCAAAATGGTATGGGTGTGACTTCATCGGTCCCATACCATTTTTTGTGGATCTACATGTTTGATAGTGGTTTTAACAGTGCCTCTGATATCATTGATGTTGGGCTCACTACTATAAAATAAAAAAATATCCACCTACAGTATCACACACATAAATACCGCAAGGACAGTGTTCTAAATCTTCCAAACAGCAACAGCATAGAAAACATACTGCAAGACAGAATTGATTGTAGGCAGGCTGAAAGACGAATAAAAGAGCAATAGACCTTAAGAGAGGGCCTTAAGAGACATACTGTGCATGGCCTTGTAAAACACACAATCACAAAGATAAACACACACACTTTGAAGGACACACAAACACATAGAAGGACACTAAAACAGTCACACACAGCCTCAGAGATGCATGCGAGGACACACGCACACACGCAGATACTGTAACACAAAGTTTCAAAGACATCGGAATAACCTGAATGAGTTTAGATAAGGTAAGGTAACTCTGACCCTTGAAAAGCCAATTGAGAATTCCATCTTGACATTGTAGAGTGTAGATCAGGGGTGGGCAATTAATTTTCCCAAGGGGCCAAATGAGATACATAAAATATTGTGGAGGGCCAAGACTAAAGGCTGAACTAAAGTCTGTGTAATATTAATTTAATTTCAAGATAAAAGTAAGACTAAGACCATCCATTTTGACACTCAATTTATTCAGTATTTGAGCCACGGAGCAACCTTTGATGATATTTCAGCCCCACAGACCCCAAAACTAAATTTCTTTTGCTTTTGTCCACAATTCCAGGCTGGATTTCACAAACAAAACAGGCAAACATAGATTAAAAATGACCATTCTTTTACATTCTCTGGCTAATTCATATTTTAACTCTTGAGAGTGTAAACATGAAACCAAATGGACCCGCAAGGGTCCATTTGGTTTCATGTTTACGCTCTCAAAGAGTTACATCTGGTTAACCAACTTTCCATATTTAACTGGAACTCTCAAGGACCACTGGTTGAAAACCACAGTACCCTTTCAGGGGCCGGTCAGAGTCAGCCAAAGGGCCGCATTTGGCCCCCGGGTCACATGATGCCCAGGTATAGTGTAGATTGTACAAGCATTCGCTCTGAAAGAACATACTGAAAGATTTGTGCTGCATTCTCACACTCTCCCCAAACATAGCAGGTGCTCATAGCTCGCCACAGAGCCCGCGTTTTATACTACAACCAGTGATGGGCAGTAACTTGTTACAAGTAGATAAGCTACATAGCTATAGCAAGTACATTTTCCCGTAGCTTGTAGTGTAGCTTACTACATTTGTTCTGGGTATAGCTTGTAGTGAAGCTATACACTACTTGTTTCGAGTAACAAGGAGTGTAGCTTACCGCATTTTCCCACACACATTTTCAAATTCCCATTTTTAATGGGTAGAAAACCTCTAATATACATCCCGAAACTTAGACATGCCGCCATCCTAGGTTCACACCCACCCCTAGATTATTATTATGATTTTTATTTGTATTATTTTATTATCATTTATATTATTTAGAAAGATGTACATTGAGATATATATTTATATACAGTATATGTAGTGTTGATGTAGCAAGCTGCTTTTGTCGAGTAGCTTGTAGTGTAGCTTGCTGCAATTTTCTGGGGATAGCTTGTAGTGTAGCTTAGCTACATTTTTTCAAGAGTAACAAGTAGTGTAGCTTACTACATTTTCCCAGTAACTTGCCCATCACTGACTACAACATATTGTATAAAAGTCACCAGAATCAGAATCACCCCCAAAAAACTAATGAAACCGGGTCAAGGGCAGAGTCATAGTTACAGAGCGTACCGCACCCTTGGCAATGTTGGCATACAGTCCTGAGAATTCTCCCATGTCCCTCGTATGTGAATCTCATTACTAAAAAAACGGACAGGGAGAGATACAAAGCCAATTGCGCCGATACAACCCAGCTGCGCTGTGCAAATGTCTCTCGCCAATCTCCCTCGCTTCCCCGTTCCCTCTGTCCGACCGTTTCTTTCTCAGACGCTTGTGTTTGCTCTCCATCTCTCTCTGAGACATCACTAGATCAACACTGTCTGTCTGTCTGTCTGTCTGTCTGTCTGTCTGTCTGTCTGTCTGTCTGTCTGTCTGTCTGTCTGTCTGTCTGTCTATCAGGGCCGGATCTAGAGGGGGGCAGGGGTGGGCACAGCCCACCCAAATGTGCATCCTGCCCACCCAATCAAAGGTAATATCAGTGGTTTTCAACCAGTGGACCACTAGTGGTCCTTGAGAAGGTTCCAGGTGGTCCCCAGGCTAAATGGTGGAATGTTGGTTTAACCAGATGTAACTCTTTGAGAGCGTAAACATGAAACCAAATGGACCCTTGCGGGTCCATTTGGTTTCATGTTTACACTCTCAATAGTTAAAATATTTGTCATGTGAATTAGCCCCAAGTCTACACAACTAGAGAATGTAGAAGATTAACGGTCATTTTGATCTGTATGTTTGACTGTTTTGTTTACTAAATCCAACCTAGTATTGTGGTCAAAAGCAAAATAAATCTTTAGTTTTGGGGGTCTGTGGGGCTAAAATGTCCTCAAATGGTGGTCCTCCGTGGCTCAAATGCCGAATAAATAGTGGGGCCTGGTGTCAAAAAGAGAGAAAACCACTGCTTTGTATGAAAAACTTTGGAGGTGCCCATACACGCTGCCATTCTTCCAGCCCACCCTAGTAGGGCTGGCCCTGCTGTCTATCTGTCTGTCCGTCCGTCCAATTTCCCCTGGGACCACTCCGTGGGATCGCTCTCCCAAAAGGGACTTTATACAGAAGCGATGAAGACAATAACCTTCCTATGCCATGAGGACAGTAAAGTGTGTCTGTTTGCTTAGAGGTTAAGTGGTCCAGGAGGGCCTATACTACTGCCCATGTGTGTGTGTGTGTGTGTGTGTGTGTGTGTGTGTGCGTGCGTGCGTGCGTGCGCACGCGAGCGAGAGGAAAATTGCCTTGAGATGTAGGTTTCCTGCAGGGGCGTTTTTGCCATGAGGCAGACTAGGCCGTTGCCTGGGGCGCTATGATTGGAGGGGGAAAGGGGGGGGGGGGGGGGGGGGGGGGGGGGGGCAGGATCCCAGGCTAATAAGACTATTATGGATAATAAATTATACTTAACTAGAACTGCACATTTTAAAACACATAATAATATGTTCCTTAGTTTAAAAATACTTCACATTTTTATCGATTCTTTACAATGCCTAATTGTATCCATAAAAGTAAATGACAAGACAAAAAAAACATAGGCCTACTTTTGTCCCTAAAAATATGTTAGATGTGAGAAGTGGGGGGACACCGTCCCCCCGCGTCCCCCCTCCACTACACCCCTGCTTACAGGTCCATTTGGTAAGGGGGGGGGGCTCCAGGGGAAATCTTGCCTGGGGCTTAGAAACGGCACTGTTTCCCTGGCAAAAAAAAAGCGGGAAATTGGGATTTTTTTTTTTCTCTGTGTGAGAGTTGAAAACAATCTCAGCCTAGCATTCACACGCCTCTCTACTGTCTGTCTACCTGAGCCCTGTATTACATTTACTAAAGCGCACTTTGTGCTGCAGACAATAGGCGGATAGTGTTGCGCTTTTGTCCACCTGGGAGGGAAAAGAGAGACGTTCTTTTTAACGGGTCTTGGGAACAGAGCCGACATTCTTTAACCATTGTGTCCTGACCTCGATTCAAGTTTCTGACACCAGATTACAGTAGTTCTTACACAGATTATAGCTGCAGCAAACTGCTTTTGACGCTAGATTCTACAGTAATTTCCGACATAGATTTAGTTATTGACACTAAATGATAGTTTCTGATGCGAGGATCTCCTTTTTGACTAGAATCTATGAGCTAGAATCGAGTTTTTGACATAGATTTATAGTTTCTGACACTTGATTTAGTTTTTCTGAAAAATCTGTGCCCTGTGTCAGTGATGCTAACATTTCTAGCCAAGAGATTATCATATTTGGCTGCAGACCCCCATCTGAAAACATGTTGTTCTGTTCCAGAAGCGAAAAATTGAGATAAAGTGTTTGCTTCCAAAATATTGTATTCAGAGATTTGCAGCACATTTTCACAATTTTTAAGCAGAACAACAAGTCATGTCGAGCCATCGGTGGCGCGACATGGCTTGTTGATCTGTTTTTCAACAGATTACGCTAAGGGTTAAGCTGTATATAGTGGTTTATGCACAGGGACGCGTTATACCGATGCATATTTTCTGGTAAACAAATACTAGACATGGAGACATGTGGCTCTGCACTAGGTCGCATTGTAGAATGCACAATAACTGACCCACGAGGATGAGGTAATGGTGTGCTTGTGTTACCGTTCCTATACGTAAGACGCTTCTTCTCGTGCTTATTTTAGGTACTACTTTGTACAAGGGTAACAGCTTGTAGGATTCGCTCCCAAACTTCCACCAAGCGCACCTCTTCGGATTCAATGGTGCCTTAAATGGCCTTCATCTGGCATTGGTGTATGAAAGTGTGTGTACATAAGTGAATGTAATGTACGATCTCTGCAAAGCACCTTGTATAAAGGTGATGTTAAAGGTAGGGGAAGTGATTTCACTTTTGTCAGATATCACCCAAAAAATATTTTTTTCTGTTAAAATGCTCTATTATAAGGTGTGGAAACCATATATGGAGTTTCCCCCTCCCCCACGTTAGCAGAGGAGCTAATAAAAGTTCCCCAGGTGGTGGGTGAATTCTCCTCCAATCAGGATCGAGCAGCAGGTTCACATAGTGTAGCTACTGTTGGAGGCCCCTAGTGCACCAGGCTGGTACTACACCATGAATTTCAAATCACTTACCCTCTACCTTTAAACAAATGCATCTGCACCACTAGGGAGCCTCCCGGTGCAACCAATCAATCTACTGTAAAGCAGCCCAACAGTACAACCAACATCCACTGCTGCCACGGTCACTGGGAGCTCAACTGCCCAGTTGTTTTAAGAGAAGCTTTCCTTCTGGAGAAAGAGAAGAAAAGAAATGAACTAACTTATTTGTCTGGCTAAAGCCCTTCCGGAGAGAGACCTCACAGTGGCTTTGTCTCCCTCTTTTCCCCCCTATAACCGGACCATAGACAGCAGGGCTAGTCAAAATAAATGACCTCAGCCACTGTCACACACACACACACACTCTCATATACTTGGTGCAGACGCATGCTCACCTAGCCTGTCATTTCGTTTCACTTCATTATTCAGAGTGAAGGATGGGAGTTATCAAAGCAGCAGCAGTCTTAACGGTGATTGGTTCGTATGAACCCCTAAGAATATTGGGAAAGCAGACAACGTTGTGAACGAAGTGATTGACAGGGCTGTTGGCCAATCAAGTGCTAGGTTTGGATTTCCAACGGCACAAACGGCCCAAAGGCAGAGAAGCCAGTTCTTGAAACACATGGGAAAAAATAAGGTATTTTTATGGTGCTGATTCAGGGCTGAGCCAGGCTAATGAACCCCACAACAGCCGACATTAACAGCTTGGACATGACAGACAGACAGACAGACAGACAGACAGACAGACAGACAGACAGACAGACAGACAGACAGACAGACAGACAGACAGACAGACAGACAGCACTTGCCCTTCGGGCAAGTGCAAGTCAGGTTCTACTTGCCCTCAGGTCATGGTCACTTGCCCCCAAAAATATATTGTAAATTTTGCATTTAAGTTTACTTCCTAGTACTTGAGTGCTTCAAACCAGGAGTTTTCAACAGGTTGTCCGGGGACCACCAGTGGTCCTAAGAGGGTTCCAGGTGGTCCCCAGTTAAGTTGGTTAACCAGATGTAACTCTTGAGTGTAAAAATTAAACCAAATGGACCCTTGCGGGTCCATTTGGTTTCATTTTTACCCTCTCAAGAGTTAAAATTCATCATCTTAATTAGCCCAAGTCTACACGACTAGAGAATGTAGAAGATTAGGTCATTTTGATGTGTATGTTAATTTGCCTGTTTTGTTTCCCAAATCCAGCCTGGAATTGTGGATATCTAGAAAGCAGTGAAAGACACAGAGGCAGAGTGCAATGACTGCCTTCAAGGCAAATTTATCTTGTGTTGTGTTATAGTGCACTAAGTTGCACACTTGCCCGATCGGGCAACCAGGTAGTAGTCTTCACTTGCCCCACGTGTTAGTGCCAAGCCCTGCATCATACACATACACGTCCCGGGCGGTGAGTTCACAAGTGGAGTCGGAGGGGGTGATTCCAGCACCATCCGCAGAATCCTCCCATGCAGAGCCCATGCTGCTGCTCGCCATGGGGCTTTATGAAGTGCTGACGGTCAGCATGCAGCGCGACACGACCCACACACACACACACACACACACACACACACACACACACCACACACACACACAACAACACACACAACACACACACAACACACACACCACTGCAGCAGCTCCACCCACCCTGTGAACGCCAGGGGGAGGGGGGGTGTACCCATTGTCCCCGACGTGGTGTTTTTGGTGGCAGAATGCTGAAACTGCAGAGATGAACTGTATAGGGGTGTGTGTGTGTGTGTGTGTGTGTGTGGTGTGTGTGTGTGTGTGTGTGTGTGTGTGGTGTGTGTGTGTGTGTGTGTGTGTGTGTGTGTGTGTGTGTGTGTGTGTGTGTGTGTGTGTGTGTGTGTGGCACCGTGAGGACATAGGACAAGCAGTGGTTTACATCCATTTTCATATACCAGGGACCACTATTTACTCTGCCATTTCAGCCACGGGGGGACCACCATTTGATGTTGAGTTTAGTTTTCTCGATCCGGACCCAAAAGCAAGGATTTTCAAGTTTTTTTGTCTGCAATTTAAGAGAGATAACTGGCAAAACGTTGGTCAAAATAACAATTCGTCAACATTTCGTCAACACTTGTGTAGATTATTAAAAAATGAAGTCATTCGGATGTTAAAATATAATTTAACTCTTGAGAGCGTTAAAATGAAACCAAATGGGCCCTTATGGGCCCATTTGGTTTCATTTTAACGCTCTCAAGAGTTACAGATCTAGAAGTGTTCCATTTGGTTACCAAACCGTCTGTCATTTAGCCTGGGGATCACCTGGAATCCTCTCAGGGACCACTGGTGGTACCCTGGACCACTGGTTGAAAACCACTGGTGTAAAGAAATAGGTTCTAAAAGATCGTTTTGCCCCCCTCCTCCTTGTTCTATACCAATTCAGTCATTATGCCGATTCCTAATTTCCCCCTCACCGCATGTCAGTCCCCAAAGAGCTGAGTCGACCTGTGCCTCTGAGAGTCTGGGGTCTCTTCTCCCAACCTTTGGTTTTCAAGGGGCCAGGGGCTAAATTATTAACACGTTCTACACAGAGACGTCATCACGAATGTGATGAGGTCAGCGCATTGGGGGCACATTCTGGCAAGGGGGCTATGGCCTAATTTAGCTCAAGGAGTTTTTTGTTTTGTTTTCATGCAAAACTGATGCCTGGAATAGGTTCACGGATCATTAAATTTTAGAACATTTTGTCGTATATTGGTTGTTAATGGTACCTCAACTTTCAGCAGCTGTCGATAATCCCAGTGGTTTTCAAACAGTGGTCCTTGAGAGGGTTCCAGGTGGTCCCCAGGCTAAATGATGGAAAGTTGGTTAACCATATGTAACTCTTTGAGAGCGTAAACATGAAACCAAATGGACCCTTGCGGGTCCATTTGGTTTCATGTTTACACACTCAAGAGTTAAAATATTCATCATGTGAATTAGACCCAAGTCTACGCAACTAGAGAATGTTGAAGACTAATTGTCATTTTGATCTGTATATTTGACTGTTTTGTTACTGAAATCCAGAAATCTTTAGTTTGGGAATCTGTGGGGCCAAAGTGTCATCAAATGGTGGGCCATGGCTCAAATAAATAGTGGGCCCTAGTAGGAAAAAGGAAAAACATTTGCCTTAGGGTGGTTGAATAGAAACCAATGCTGGATATGATTCCAACCAACACAACTAATGTCCACTAAAGAAAGACGTCCCTGAATGAATCAGAGAGAGTCAGATCGAGGCCAGACCTAACTTAAGTCAATCGCAACTAGTAGTATCTGGCACAGAATACGCTTCATCATTTCAATTGAAGATGTCCTGGAAATGACGTATAAAGATCATTCCCATATGGGCTGTGTCTTATTATTTAACATCATCATAGTCCTCACGGTGACGTCCTCCAATGACGTGCGAGAATAGGCCAGATTAAGCCCATATGAATGAATGAATGAATGAATGAATGAATGAATGAATGAAATTTTTATTAACAGAGATGAGAGTTACAGTACAAGTCAAGTACACACTGTTACAAAACTGATAACAGCTTGGGAATTACAGTACAATTCAAGTACAACTGCATCAAATCTGAAAAAAGCTGATTGGACACACTAGTTAAGCATACATTGTTTTACAACAGTGGCAACTTGTTCATTTCATTAAGGCATTCAAATTACCGTACATACCCAAACAACTACTTCAGTAAAATCAGAAGCAGCAAATCATGGAGGGTAAATCATAGTGGGGGTAAAAAGGGGAAAAGAGAAATGTACAATGAGGAGTGGCGGGGTGGGTGGGGGGATTTTATATACAATTTTGTTTTACAGAGGCCAGTTTTGAATTGCAGCCATCTGTAGGTGCCTGTGAGAGCGGTTTTGAAGGAGTCAAGGGATTCACATGCCTTTATGACTGTCGGTAGGGCATTCCACATTTTGGTGGCATATGAGCGGAAGGAATACCCTTGTTTGTGCCAAATCTGGGTTGGACATGGTTAGTAGCACTCCCTCTGGTGTTGTGGGAGTGGACCTCATTGACATTAAGGAAGTATTTGGACAGGTACAAGGGTATTTTTGTAGATATGGGGACGACCTTTCCATCATTTCCAAGATGTCTTCACCAATTTAAATAAATAAAGCTATAGCTACCGGTAAGCTATTCTGTGACAGACCTGACTAGTTATGATTGATTTAGGTTCTCTGTCTTTAGTGGACAGGATTTATGTTGCTTGAAATTAGGTGATATTCTGATTTGGCCGCAATGAAAAAAACGTCACTAAATCACCCTGGGCCTGCAGGCCTTTTTTGCTGCAGGATATTTTTAATTCATGTAGTCTCATTTAAAGATGGAGAGCCATGAATTTGTTCTACCCTAAAACATGATAATCAGATATTAATGTTATATGAAAAGTATTTTTTCCCCAAAAAAAGTATACAGTGTTTGTTAAACTGTCATTTTAATGATTCACACCTACCAGTTCATTAAGTATGCCTGGTTTGCCTGGTGGGTGGTGATGGGTGGAGATCCACCTGAACTGAAGCACACCCACAGCTTTTGTTGCATGATAAAGGGGGAGGAGTTAGGGGAGTGGCTGACTCGTGATGTCACTATATTGAAGTTTTTTTCATTGGCACGTTTGACTGGAAAGGTTCAGCCCCCAGGGAAGAAACCCTAAATACAAAGGGAAGACTTCATTGCACATAAAAAACACACCAAGGGGTCTATTTACGTTACTGTCACTCTTTAACATGTACAAAATCGGAAAAAAAATACAAAAATGACGGCACCCCCTCTTTAAGTCTCGTCAAATGTCAGGATATTATGTTCAGCAACGAACCGTCTGCAAAAATCCTAAAACTCGGATGCTTACCTGGTTTTTAAGTATGACTAGAAAGTAGGTTACAATAGGAACGGCTGCGTCAGTGTTTCACGTGAAGCACTTGCAACTCTGAGAAAGTTAAAGGAAGAGCGCCGCGTGACGCACATCAACGCACCGTGACCTGTCATCATGAGTACATTCTGTAGTTAACTGCTGACTGTTCTGGAAACCAAATATAATGCTGCCGCCATGTTTGTGCCTATTGCAACATTTCACCATGCAGGTGTTTGGACTGGGTTAGTTGTTGGATGAATGCCTGCGTGGCTGTGTGTGTACGTAATGTCATACTTAGACTTGTTTTTTTACTCATACTATATGAGACAGATATACTTAAGTATCTAGTCTTGAGTTTATGTCTGTATGAGTATATAAAAAGTATATAAAAAAGTATACCTTTAAGTAAACTTAAAAGTATACTAGTCTTTAAGTATATATCTTAAGTATAGAAATGAGTACACTTGTAAGTATACTGGTCTAAAGTATATACCTGTTGAGTACATAGAAGTAAACTTGAGTGTACTTTTGTATCTTAAGTATAAAACAATATACTCCTAGTATACTTTTATGTACTGCTTTTTGCTAAGGGAGAGTAAAGTCCCTGCAGGCCAGATCCATATGGATCAGTGGTTTTCAACCTTTTTCATACCAGGGCCCACTATTTATTCAGCATTTGGAGCCATGGACCACCATTTGATGACATTTTAGCCCACAGACCCCCAAAACTAAAGATTTCTTTTCGCTTTTGTCCACAATTCCAGGCTGGATTACGGAGAAAACAAAACAGTCAAACATACAGATAAAAAAGGAATTAATCTTCTCCATTTGGTCGAAGTTGTATCGATTTATCGTTTTATGGGGGGGGGGGGGGGGGGGGGGGGGGGGGTCGTCGTGGTGGTTCTCCGAGGGGGGGTCGGGGATCAAATGGTGCCGCTATATGCCGGCGCAGTGCTTATAGAAAACACATCGCGAGGCTACGCATGGCGCATGTGGCAAGCTTATGAAAACAATATTGGCACAGCGCAGACAACGTCCACTATGGCCAGCCATAAAAAACACAGCAACACAGCAATACACCAGCTAGCCCACACGTTTAGAACGAAACAGAAGACTTGCTCGTCTTAACAGCGGCCACATTATCAGAATACTATCCATTTACTGTAGCCGCCGCCTCCTCCTCCACACACCACCACCACCTCATATCGCGTTGCCTTTCTTTTCTGATCATTCAGCAAATTAATGAGAACGACGCGGACAGAAGCATGCATCCCATGCGTACAGCGTAGCCTAATCATAGCTAATGCGAAACGAGGAACAAGACGGTCACTGACTGTAGCACAGGGAGGTGTTGGTTACTGTTTGCTGTTCGATCTGATCCGTGTACGTAATGATCAGCTGAAACGCCGCGCGCCAGAGCGCAAGAGCGCAGCTGCATAAGATTGGTAAGCCTAAATTAAAGCTTATCTGATTATGAGTTGCAAAGGAAACTTCAAAGGAGACTTCTGTCCGTGAGTGGACAGTAACCAATATTACAGTTGAATTTTCTTACACACGCGTCGAACATAGAGAAAGAAAAAAGGGGAAAACAAAGGTAAATGTTTAATTCCTCCTCTTTACTCCTTTCCCTCGGAGGAAGGGGAAAAAACAACTTATCGACTCGGGCTTTTTGGAGTCGACTCGTGTTATGCAATCGATGCATCGATGTATCGATTTTATGGTTAAAGCCCTAGTGTGCGCATGCCTGTATGTGTGTGTGTGTGCGCGCGCGCCGTGCGCACGGATGAGAGAGTCATTCAAAAACAGCAGAAATGAGAGCATATCAGAGTACAAAAAATGAAGTATAGTGAAAGCATCAGTCGACACACAGAAAAGTGGAAAGATTATATGACAGGCATCAGGTCTGCTGCTGATCGATATATCGCGTACTTACAGTAATGTACGCGCTAATGCAGGATGAAGGCAGGGCGGCTATGAAATATTAAAACAGCCATGTTCTTTTTTTTCCCCCTCCTACAGCAAAAAGCCACCCTGATCCTAATTACGTAACAGTAGAATGAATGCGGAAATCCAATCGCTATGAAAAGCTTTCAATGGCAGCAGCCCCCGATCATTGTTTATCACGCATGAGTCCTTGACGGGATTCTATAGGCTGTGTCCTTAGTACGGTAAATGACTGTTAATTAGGAACCAAATGGACCATACTGCACCAAAGGGTCACCAAATGGTAAATGGTGCATTTATATAGCACCTTTATCCAAGGCGCTTTACATAGCTTGTGCATCACGTTGACACACACATTCATCCACTGATGGCAGTGGAAAGCATGCAAGCTACCTACGAGCAACATCAGGAGCAATTAGGGGTTCAGTGTCTTGGACAAGGACACTTCGACACTAACTTTGCGGCAGCATGGGATCGAACCGGCAACCTTGTGGTTACCAACCGGTGACTCTACCCCTGAGCCACTGCCGCCCCAGATCACCAGCTGTGTAGACTTGGGCTAATTCAGAAGATGGATATTGGACCCATGTTGGACCCATAAGGGTCCATTTGGTTTCATAAGATCTATAATGGTCCATTACCAACCGTGGACCACCTGGAATCCTGTCAAGGACCGCTGGTGGAGAACCACTGGATTATTGCATACCTTGTTTGTAAGCATATGGAATTTGAATGAGTATAACATTTGTACCACGGGGAGCTTCTCTATAAACCGTCACTTGACAATTAATTGTGCAGGGGGGAAAAGAGAGCAAAATCAATAGCCATTCTGATTTTAATACAATGTTTGGATCTGTGGGCGATATGAGAAGGGGTTTCTGGCATCGATAGCAGCCACATAAATCCATCTGTGGGCCTGTAAACTATAGCCGTATAGTCATTGGTATTCCTCTCTGTGCTGTTGCTATGTAGAAGGTATTGATGAATAGCTACAAAACACGTGGCCTTGGTACGTGACTCTGCACTCAAGTATGACATGTGCGTGTGTGTGTGTGCGTGTGTGCGTGCGTGCGTGCGTGCGTGCGTGCGTGCGTGCGTGCGTGTGTGTGTGTGTGTGTGTGTGCAGGGGCGGATTGGCACATATTTTCCCACCGGGACAATTTTGCCTTTGCCAGGCCACCCTGGTGGGGGCAGCTGGTTAACCAGATGTAACTCTTTGAGAGCGTAAAAATGAAACCAAATGGACCCTTGCGGGTCCATTTGGTTTCATTTTTACACCCTCAAGAGTTAAAATATTCCTCCTGTGAATTAGCCCAACTTAAACACAACTAGAGAATGTAGAAGATTAATGGTCATTTTGATCTGTATGTTCCAGGCGAGCATCTAGCACATTCTAGTGCATTTTGAAAGTGCCACTAGTGCATTTTGGATCTTGTCCAGCAGGCCACTAGGTGGCGCAGGCCACCGGGAAAACTCCCTGTACTCCAGATGGCCAATCCGCTCCTGTGTGTGTGTGTGTGCGCGCGTGCCCTTCCGGTCAATTAGCCATTGCATCTGTGCCTATAAAGAGCTAAACACCTCCTTATTGTGAAGGCCTTGTGCCTTTATATTCACAAAATTGACTCTCTCTCTCACACACGCACGCGCGCACACACACACACACACACACACACACACACACACACACACACACACACACACACACACACACACACACACACACACACACACACACACACTACTGATACAAAAAAACATACAAGTCATAAAAGTACAGTGGTGTTTCTAAGCAATTTGGAGCCCTATAGGCAAGATTTTCCCTGGAGAAAAGATCTCCCGTAAAATAGCGCCCCCCAAGGGGCAGTGTTGGGCAGTAACTAATTTTAGATTACATATTACTGTAATATTATTACTTTTGCTCCAAAAAGTAAAGTAACGAGATTACTCTGCAAAAATGGGTAATAAGTAACGCATTACTTTGCAAGTAACGCCAAGTTACTTTTTTAAAATGAGCTTGTTGTTGCATGCAAAAATAGAACAGATTTACAAGCTATCGACAGGTACTGTAACAACAGAGATGTGCACTAGATAGTAGATCCAGTCCACAAGCTGTCCTGTGCACAGTTATGTATCGCTTGCTGCTATATTTTGTATTTATTTTTAAATACAAGACCTCAACGGTCTTTGAAAACAATTGTGAAAAAGTTTAAAAAGTCAAAGAGGCAAAGAGACTACTATTATTACAATAAATTGGATTCAGTTCTAAAAAGAGCTCGTTAAACAGATTATGTTGTACATCTCTATTTTTTCAAATGTAGTTGAGAACTTGGGAAAGTAATAACGTAATATGTAATATATTACTCTTTGATTCCAGTAATAAGTAAAGTAATGATATTACTTTGTCTAAGGGGTAACGAGTAAAGTAAAGAAGTTACTTTCCTAAGTAATATTGACCAACACTGCCAAGGGATAACATCATCAACTATTTTTAAACTAAAGAAATTATTACATGTGTTTTAAATGTTCAATTCTAGTTATACCGGATATGTATAATGCAAGCATGTCCGGCTGGTCCGCCCTTCCCCTCACCCCCCTCCCCTCATGGTCTCATGGTCGCCCCCCTCTCCCCACGGCGCCCTAGGCAACTGCCTAGTCTGCCTAATGGCAAAAACGGCCCAAGTGCATCAAGTGTGGGGTATTTGTCACTGTCTTACTCTGCCTCTCTTTCTCTGTAAAGCAACGGGACATGGAATGATGGACAGAAATTGAAAGAGACAGGGAGGGGGGGCAGGTGAATGAGGGAGGACCAGGGCATGCTGGGTGGGGGATGGGCCATGCGGTGGTGATGACGGCAGAGAGATGCTCTGCGCACCCCTCCTCTCCTGCCACCCACCACCCATCTGTTCATGGGGAGAGATCCTACAGGGATAGAGCAGCAATGGGAGGGGAGAGGAGGGGAGAGGAGAGGAGAGGAGAGGGAGGGGAGGGGAGGGGATGAGAGGAGAGGAGAGGAGAGGAGGAGAGGAGAGGAGAGGAGAGGAGAGGAGAGAGAGAGGAGAGGAGAGGAGAGGAGAGGAGAGAGAGAGGAGAGGAGAGGAGAGGAGAGAAGAGAGAGAGAGAAGAGAAGAGAAGAGAAGAGAAGAGAAGAGAAGAGAAGAGAAGAGAAGAGAAGAGAAGAGAAGAGAAGAGAAGAGAAGAGAAGAGAAGAGAAGAGAAGAGAAGAGAAGAGAAGAGAGAGAGAGAGGAGAGGAGAATAGAGGAGAATAGAGGAGAATAGAGGAGAATAGAGGAGAGGAGAGGAGAGGAGAGGAGAGGAGAGGAGAGGAGAGGAGAGGAGAGGAGAGGAGAGGAGAGGAGACAGAGAGGAGACAGAGAGGAGACAGAGAGGAGACAGAGGAGAGGAGAGGAGAGGAGAGGAGAGGAGACAAGACAAGACAAGACAAGACAAGACAAGAGAAGAGAAGAGAAGAGAAGAGAAGAGAAGAGAAGAGAAGAGAAGAGAAGAGAAGAGGAGAGGAGAGGAGAGGAGAGGAGAGGAGAGGAGAGGAGAGGAGAGGAGAGGAGAGGAGAGGAGACAGAGGAGAGGAGACAGAGGAGAGGAGAGGAGAGGAGAGGAGAGGAGACAGAGGAGAGGAGACAGAGGAGAGGAGAGGAGACAGAGGAGAGGAGAGGAGAGGAGAGGAGAGGAGAGGAGAGGAGAGGAGAGAGAGAGGAGAGGAGAGAGGAGAGGAGAGGAGAGGAGAGGAGAGGAGAGGAGACAGAGGAGAGGAGACAGAGGAGAGGAGAGGAGACAGAGGAGAGGAGAGGAGACAGAGGAGAGGAGAGGAGGGAGAGGAGAGGAGAGGAGAGGAGAGGAGAGGAGAGGAGAGGAGAGGAGAGGAGAGGAGAGGAGAGGAGAGGAGAGGAGAGGAGAGGAGAGGAGAGGAGAGGAGAGGAGAGGAGAGGAGAGGAGAGGAGAGGAGAGATCCCGATACCACAATTTTTGTTAGCTGATACCGATACCAGAGAAGAATATATATATCATACAAAAGACCCAACATTTTACTTAACTGCCATGGTGTCAACCCCTTACCCCTGTGTCTGATCACTGGTTAGGCATATTTGCCAATATGTGACCCGATATTGACAAATAGGGGCCAATACTGGTACTTTTCCGATACCCATAGTCCCATACAGTATTTGCCGATATTGATATGACAAAAAAGGGACAAAAAGAGCCGATCCGATACTTTTGTATCGGTATCACTAGCTGCAATCAACAACACTATAAATCACTGGGACTAACGATGGTTAAACTAAATGAATTCTTAGCCATACCATTAACTCACAGAACCCCCAGTCAAATATATTCCAATTGAGATTCCCTGCTGTAATCCTTATTTTGAAGCGCCAGATACGGGCAGGGGACACACCCCCCATGTACAGTACATACTACATACTCTCCATACTAACAGAGTGCTGCAGCCATAGTGCCGTGGGAGGAGAGGGGAATGCTTCCATCGCCTTGGTGTGTTATGTAACACTGCTGCACGTGCTGCAGCGATACAGCAGCATGCTGGCCTGGTTTAAACCATTCAGACTGCAGCATCACGCCTGGAGTAGTTTACTAGGGTGTTTCTATATACTGTAGCCTTTGCATGGCTGCAGTTTAAACTAAGGCTGTTGAAAATAACAAGTTAATTAGTTAAATTAATTTTGTTGATTAATCTGATTCAATTTTTCAGACACGTCACAGTGGGCAAAAAATGGGCACAGCATGCCGGGAGGGTGCAGCATGCTTCCATATTCCACCCGCATTTACGGGATTGCTCCTCTTGCATCTATCTCTATGCTACGCTCATTTCATTGAATTCAAATAAAATCAACACATACATTGTTTTCAAGTTTACTGTATGTGATGAGTGAAAACACACACACACACAAACACACGCCTGTTTCTGTCTGTGCGTCCCTGTGTGTATACGTGACATATGGCAGGCATACGAGCACTGGTTGGGGCAGCAGGTTGGTGACAGTGCCGTACTGCCAGGCTCTGTGTGTCTCCTCCTGATGGGAGGAACCTTTCTGTCTGCCATGATCTGGCCTTCAAGCCAGGGGCGTAATCTCTGTGTAGGCTGCAAGGCTGCAGCCTACATGAGGATTTTAGTAGGATTTCACAGGGGCTGTGGTTAATTTGCTGGTCCAGGCTAGGCTTGGGCCAGGAATTCATGGAAGGAAAAAAATCGCCCTTGCAACTGAGAAGGTTGTTTCCAAGACTTCATTAATTCAGCCTTTGTTATTAAATGGCCCAAAACCTGCATTGTGTATTACACACACAAAGAGCCCCCCCACCACCCCACCCCCCGTCGTCTGAGCTAGGGGGGGTGGGGAGGACGGACACAAGATTACGCCCCTGCTTCAAGCACACCACTCCCTCTCTGCAAAAGGCACACTCTCTGGGTGATCCTATTCTTACCCCACTGGTGGTCCCCGGACCACCTGAACATCTCTGTCCAGTGACACCCTTTTAGCTTTAGCGATCACCTGGAGATCAAATTCCATGAGAAACACCCAAGCTATCGGTATCCTAGTGGTATCCCCACGTTTACACGTGGACGGCATTTTGCCCTTTTCTAATCCAGTGGACTAACGGAAAACACCTGTACAGCAATACGAGCATCCATTAGGGAGATTAAAACTACTGTGTGAGTTTCCACATTTGCTGACCTTGCCTTGGGGGTGGTCCTTCAGCCGTCTGCTTACGGTGTCGTCACTCCCGTCTTCTGGAAGGGAATCAAACCTGCAACCACAGGAAAAAACACACACATTAGATGAACCAAACGATACCGTTTTTTGTTTTTTTAGAGCAGGGGTTTTCAACACGTGGTCCGGGGACCACCAGTGGTCCTTGAGAGGGTTCCAGGTGGTCCCCAGCTAAGTTGTTCAACCAGATGTAACTCTTGAGAACGTAAAAAACGAAACCAAATGGACCCTGGCGGGTCCATTTGGTTTTGTTTTTACGCTCTCAAGATGTAATAAAATATTCATCATGAGAATTTGTCCAAATCTACACAACTAGAAGATTAATGGTCATGGACAAATGCAAAAGAAATTTTAGCTTGAGGGTCCGTGGGGCTAAAATGTTGTCAAATGGTGGTCCGTGACTCAAATGCTGAAAAAATGGTGGGCCCTGGGATGAAAAAGGTTGAAAACCACTGTTTTAGAGGACATTCTCACGCAATCCTGATACTCATCATCTCATCCAAGCCCGGATGTAACATTTTCCAATTGGGGGGGGGGGGTAAGCGAAAATGGTACACCATTTTCAGTCACATACATTTAATTAAACAAGTAAGCATCAATAATAACATCAGCTGTTGTTGAAGTCACTACATAAAGCTAAAGATCTGAACCCTGAATATCTATTTGGGTTGTTTTGCATGCCATCATGTTTGGTGGGGCAGTCAAGGCATTTGACCCCCCCCCCCCCCCATGCCCATGCCTAGATCCAGCCGTGATCTCAACTAGGTTACTATGAGGAAGGATTAGCAGGATAACGTAAAAAGGACAGGTCCAGCTTCACGTCGTCTCAACGTCAACGTTGAGACGAGACAACGCAAGGCAAGATAAAGGAGCTGCGATAACAAAAGATAAGATACAGAACGATACAAGTTTATCGTCCAACTGAGGGCTGATAGAGATCAAGCTACTGAATTACATTATCCAGCAGCACTTTGCTAAAACTACGTCTTTTCTTGCTTCGTTTTTGTTTCTTATCCATTGTCACTTCACTGTCATCAAGGGGGACCTCCAGTGTACCTCAAGAGCATTGTTGGGCACAGTGGTGTTTCTAAGCAATTTGGAGCCCCAGGTAAGATTTTCCCTGGAGCCCCCCCCTTACCAAATGGACCCGTAAGGGTCCATTTGGTAAGGGGGGGCTCCAGGGAAAATCTCCTGTGACGACATACCTATGACTCGCACAGTAAAATGGCACCCCCAAGGGATAAAATTCTGAGCTATTCTTTTTTTTTTTTTTTTGCAATTCTTTACTTACGAAAAGTTTATCATACCATCATTCTCTATAAAATGAAATTGGCAGTGGATGTATTTCACGTAGGTAAAAGTCATCTTATTAAAATAACCTTCCTTTAGTTTTTTTTTGTTTGTTTGTTTGTTTTTAACCCATAAAATCTAAATAAAATAAATAAAAGAGACCATGTTCTGAGATCGGGGGGGGGGGGGGGGGGGGGGGGGGGGGGGTGCACAACATATCTTGATATACATAGCTTTATACCATACCATTCTATTTTTAGCGAGATCCATGACTTACCAACTGTCTTAACGTTGTATTATGCATCTTCGAAGGAAAGACAACCGATTTCCATTCTCGTGACCTTAGAATGTAATTTCAAAATTTTGAGCTATTCTTAAACTAAAGAACATATTATCTGTGTTAAGTGTTCAATTTTATTTATAGAGGATAAGTATAATGTATTTATCCATATGAGGCTTATTAGCCTGGGGTCCTTTTAAAAGCATGTCTGGTGGTCGCCCCCGGGTTCCGTATAGGACACAAAGGATAAATGAATGCTACCTCTTTGTTATGTAGAGTGCAATCTACATAAACAGAAGTATTATGTGTGGGTTGATCGATTCATTCATTATTCCTTCACTATAGGTGGCCGGTGTTGGACACGCGTCGCATGAACGAGTGGGCTGATTCATCTACGGCCCCACCCCCACCCCCCACCCACCCCGAGGCAGGGGCGGATATAACATTTCCCAATTGGGGGGGGGAGGAGGAAGATGGTATGAGGGCAGCTTCATCATGAAGCCGCATCCATAACATTTTCTGTTACAGGACTTTTATTAGGCAAGTAAAGCATCACTAATAACATCAGTTGTTGTTGAAGTTGCAACAGACACGCAGCATGCATAAAGCTAAAGGTCTGACTCAGAGAGTTTTCTGTTTTCAATGATGAAATGCTGTTGGTTTAGTGGTGACACAGCTGTAGTTAGTTAGTAGCAGCAGCATTTTGAAGATTTTCGAAAAATGTCAAAATGTAGAAAAAAAAAAAAAACAAGGCTATAGCCTTACCGTTTTTCATCGTTTTGACGATTTTTGAAGATTTCCGAAAAATGACGAAAACTGGAAAAAACGCAAGGCTACATTGTTTCACAGTGTTTCAAATCATTTCAAATATAAGAACTTTGATTCGAAAAAATCGTGGGTTGTTTTGCATGCCATTGTGTTTGGTGTGGGGCAGACTGGGCATTTAGGGGGACATTGCCCCCCCATGCCCACGCCTAGATCCGCCCCTGCCCAAGAGGGTCGGGACTAAACAAATGAGTGACTGGATGTCATGTCACACAACAGCGGACCACTCAGCTCAACCACGCCACTATGGTCACAACCCAGTATCACATGTCAAAAGTCAAATAGTGACTTTTTTCCAGACCCCACACAAAGTCACTGTTTGACTTTCCAAAGTCAAATAGTGACTTTCTGAAGAGGGCGTGGCTTTCCTTTTGTCTTGCAAAAAAAAATGCATCAAAACAGTAGCGGCACTGATTCGAACCGCCAACTACTGACTACTAGTACAAGCAATCTAAGGTTTAACCTCAAACAAATTGCAACAGAAACTCTTTCAACTTTTTTTGTTTCCTTAATATGTTAGGAATAACATATCAAAAGTCCTAAGAAATACTAGTACAAGCAATCTAAGGTTTAACCTCAAACAAATTGCAACAGAAACTCTTTCAACTTTTTTTGTTTCCTTAATATGTTAGGAATAACATATCAAAAGTCCTAAGAAATCCAAGAAGGGGAACATAGTGAAAAATGCTGAAATAGATGATGTCACAATTTCCGATTTTCGTCTATTTAAAAATTAGATTTATGTATGTTTTCTTAGCTTGTGTCTAAAGAAAATGTTCAATACTTTGCAGAATTACATAGAAACTATGTCTGATTCAGTGAAATGATTGTTCAAGAGTTTTTTTCATTTATTGCAAAAGGAAAATCTTAATATTAATGCATTTTGTGAGCTAATATGGGACAAATTTCGTATAGATTATAAAATCAGAAAAATGGTTGCAATAGGGCAAAACAAGTTGCAACAGAAACCCTTTAACTTGTTTTTGTTTCCTTAATATGTTAGAAATAACACATCAAAAGTCCTAAGAAATCCAAGAAGGGAACATAGTAAAATGCTGAAATAGATGAGCTCAGAAATCCCCATTGATGTGAAATGAAAATGTTTAATACTGCAGAATTACAGAAGAATTGCACAATTACATAGCAACTGTGTCTGATGTAGTAAATTGATTGTCCAAGAGTTCATTTATTTATTTATTTTTATTTTGGCAAAGGGAAATTCTTAATATTAATGCATTTTGCAAGAGGAAAAGGGACAAATTTCACAGACAAGAAATAATCAGAAAATGTTGCAATAAAAGATAATACTATAAACATAACTTTAACCGCACAAAACATAAATATATAATATATAAACTATTCAACATCTTTATCATCACTTTGAACCAGACTTGTGTTTGTGTAACACCCGGGATTCGAAACCGGGTCTCCACCGTGAAAGTCCAACATCTTAACCACTAGACCAAAAGGGACATCCCCTTGGTACGGGGGCAGATACTAGACTTTGGAGGTCATCACGACAGAGGCTGTAGCCACCAGCTACACTCACCTCCCTATTGACCTCCTTCCACAGGGAAACGCGATCCGGGTCACGGCACCACTGTAACACCCGGGATTCGAACTCAGGTCTCCACCGTGAAAGTCCAACATCTTAACCACTAGACCAAAGGGACATCCCCTTGGTCCGGGGGCAGATACTAGACTTTGGAAGCCATCACGACAGAGGCTGTAGCCACCTGCTACACTTGCACACCCTGTGTCTTTGCAGTTTACACATGCAACAGAGCAGACAATGCTTCTTGCAAGTGCACCTCAGGCTGCTGCAGTTGGTCTTGCAGGTGCATCTGAAGACCCATAGCAGTTCCTGAGCTGGAGGTATGTCTGTCTGGACAGGGATAATCACCCCATCATTATCCCCATTCTTGCGGCAAGAGCACTCATGCAGTTCCCTTCCACTGCTGTACTTGATAATGTGGCTGGAGATGGCAGACTCTCTGGCTTTACAAGAGATGCTTCTTGCAAGTGCACTTCAGGTTGCTGCGGTCGGTCTTGCAGGGAGACCCGTCTCATAGCAGTTCCTGAACTGGAGGTATGTCTGTCTGGACAGGGATAAGTGTAGCAGGCGGCTGCACTGATGGCGTGATGGCCTCTAAAGTCTAGTATCTGCCCCTGGACCAATGGGATGTCCCTTTGGTCTGGGAGCAGAATAAAGAAATTTGGTCCCTTTGGCGTGAAAGTCCAACACTTAACCACTGTTAAGTGTTGGACTTTCAGGCGGGAGACCCGAGTTCGAATCCCGGGCGTTACATAAGCACCCCATCACTCTCTTCCCATCCCCATTCTTGCGGGAAGTCTGAGGAGGGTCTTGACTCATTAAGCATTAAGATACAAGCATTTTTGTAAGAAGGTGAGAGAAGAGAGTCTGCTACCTTCAGCCACAGCAGCAAAGTACCACAGTCTCTGTGTCTACTACCAAATACAGCAGTGGAAGGGAACTGCATGAGTGCTCTTGCCGCAACAACTGGGATGGGAAGAGAATGATGGGGTTCTTATCCCTGTCCAGACAGACATACCTCCAGCTCAGGAACTGCTATGGGTCTTCAGATGCACCTGCAAGACCAACTGCTGCAGCCTGACGTGCACTTGCAAGAAGCATTGACTGCTCTGTTGCATGTGTAAACTGCAAAGACACAGGGTGCGCACACACAAGTCTGGAAGTGATGATGATGATGATAATTTTACAATATACAATGTAAACACTAAAAACTGTAATACATTAGGCGCGATGATGAAGGTGTTGAATCATTTATATATTATGACAGCATTGCTTTTGTAACTTTTACGTTTTGTGATGTTAAATTTATGTTTATAGTATTATCTTTTATTGCAACATTTTCTGACTATATTTCTTGTCAGTGAAATTTGCCCCTTTTTCCTCTCGCAAAATGCATTAATATTAAGAATTTCCTTTTGCCAAAATAAAAAATAAACAAAAAATAAACTCTTGGACAATCATTTTACTGCATCAGACAACGTTTCTATGTAATTCTGCAAATTATTAAACCTTTTCACTGGACACAAGCTAAGAAGACCTCCATAAATCTGTTTTAACATGGGCAAAAATCGGAAATTGTGACATCATCTATTTCAGCATTTTTTACTATGTTTCCCTACTTGGATTTCTTAGGACTTTTGATATGTTATTCCTAACATATTAAGGAAACAAAAACAAGTTAAAGGGTTTCTGTTGCAACTTGTTTTGCCCTATTGCAACCATTTTTTTGATTTTATAATCTATACGAAATTTGTCCCTTATTAGCTCACAAAATGCATTAATATTAAGATTTTCCTTTTGCAATAAATGAAAAAAACTCTTGAACAATCATTTCACTGAATCAGACATAGTTTCTATGTAATTCTGCAAAGTATTGAACATTTTCTTTAGACACAAGCTAAGAAAACATACATAAATCAAATTTTTAAATAGGCGAAAATCGGAAATTGTGACATCATCTATTTCAGCATTTTTCACTATGTTCCCCTACTTGGATTTCTTAGGACTTTTGATATGTTATTCCTAACATATTAAGGAAACAAAAAATAGGTGGAAGAGTTTCTGTTGCAATTTGTTTGAGGTTACCCCCCTTTTTTTCTTAGATTGCCTGTACTATACTGGCCAACCTGCTTTACCTCCTGAACCACCGCGCCCCCTGCTGATTTGGGCATAGTTTTACTGATATTAGGGTTAGGCGTAGTAAAACTATGCCTAACCCTAACTAACCCTAAACCTAACCTCAGTAAAACTATGCCTAAACTTAACCATAACCTTAGCAAAACTATGCCTAAACTTAACCTCAGTAAAACTATCATTAACCCCAGTAAAACTATGCCTAACCCTAATCTCAGTAAAACTATAACCAAATCAGCAGGGGGCGTGGTGGTTCAGGAGGTAATGCAGGTTGGCCAGTAGGTTGGCGGTTCGAATCAGTGCCGCTACTGTTTTGATGCATTTTTTATTTATTTTTTGCAAGACAAAAGGAAAGCCGCGCACTCTTCAGAAAGTCACTATTTGACTTTGGAAAGTCAAATAGTGACTTTGTGTGGGGTCTGGAAAAAAAGTCACTATTTGACTTTTTCTGTGATACAGTGTTGATGGTCAGCACCCAAAACAAATAACATACAACAGCAGGTGCTTTTGTTGGCGCCTTTGTTACTTTTACTACCAGCAAATGCAGAATGCATACATCTCATTGAGGCACATGTGTGCACATGCGCACATGCAAACAATCATGAATGTGCCGACGCTCGTGTGCAACGGCACATACAGCACACAAACACATCACACTATATATCTCGATACACACAATTACTGTCTGTTTATGCAAACACACGTGCACACGTGTACCAAGAGGACATCCATGAACACACCCACACACCCACACACACCCCCCCCACACACACCCCCCCCACACACACACACACACACACACACACACACACACACACACACACACACACACACACACACACACACACACACACACACACACACACACACACACACACACACACAGAGAGAGACCCCCTCCACTTCATGAGCGTGAACTGAATCCATTATGCTACTCTCCAGAGAGGCATCCATTCATCTCTCATCGGCAAAACAAACGTGACACGCGGAAGGTGCGGCTCCATTAAGAGGTGTGGGTGGGACAGACGTGAGGACGTGAACGCTCGCAGTGGGCCGCGACCCGCAGGGACACACTACTGGATCACAGGGGCTGATCTAGGCATGGGCATGGGGGGGCAATGCCCCCCTAAATTTCCATTCTGCCCCATCAAACACGATGCCATGCAAAACAACCCAAGATATTTCAGATTAAAGTGCTCATATTTAAAATGACTTGAAACAGTACTACTGCTACTAACTACAATTTTTGCACCACTAAACCAATAGCATTTCATCATTGCAAACAGAAAACTCTCTGAGTCAGACCTTTAGCTTTATGCCGCCCCCATACCATTTTCTCTTGCCCCTCCAACATGTTCTCTTGCCCCCCAAATGGGACATGTTACATCCGCCCCTGCTCGATCACACCAGGAGACACCATTAAGCTAGAAACGTTGGCCACGACGAACAGGCACACCGTGATTGCGATTGAGAGAGCGAGAGAAAGACCAATAACCAGCTCACAGGAGAACCAAGAAGAAGAAATGATAAGCTAATAAACCTGACTGCTGCGGACGCCCTATAAGACCTAAACTGTTACCATGGAGATGAAGACATGCCAAGAGAGAGAAGTCAGTGGTAGAGAGAGACAGAGAGGGAGAGAGAGAACAAGAGAGAAGATGACTGGGAATATCTGAGGAAGAAAGAGACGGGTACTACTGGGTGGAGAGAGAGAGAGAGAGAGAGAGAGAGAGAGAGAGAGAGAGAGAGAGAGAGAGAGAGAGAGAGAGAGAGAGAGAGAGAGAGAGAGAGAGAGAGAGAGAGAGAGAGAGAGAGAGAGAGAGAGAGAGAGAGAGAGAGAGAGAGATTGTAATGAAAAGTGACAGGCAGATACAGAGCGATAGAAACGGGAGGCAGGCAGACCGATAGGATGACGGCAGAGAGAGAGAGCTAGAGAGAGAGAGAGGGTGTGTGGTGCAGACATCGAAGGACAACATGCATTATTGAGAGACAGACAAATCTAAAAGCGCTTTATCATCAGGGAGAGAAGGGGGGGGGGTGAAGGGAACACCTTCATGAAGGGAGGAGGAAGATATACTTCCTGTCTCTCTACTGTCTCTGCTCGCTTATTCATTTCCTAATTTGACCTTGATCCCACTATGGGTAGACTCACGTCTGTCTGTCTGTCTGTGTGCGTGTGTGTGTGTGAGAGACAGTTCAGGACAGAGTTTTCAACGGGCCTGAAAATTAAGGCCCGGCCCTAACCTGGCCTGGGCTGACTAATTGGCATTGGGAACAAAGGGAGTCTACCAAACGTGCCTCAAACCATATGCGGCATTGGCATTGGTTTTAGGCCCTACCTGGCCCTGAAACATCTGGTTGGGTCCAGCCTGCATGGTCGGGTTTCCGGCAGAATTTGGGTTACAGTGCCATGTGAACCGACATGACGGCTCTCCCGGTGGCATCAGGACACTAAAGAGGCTGTTGTATAATACAGAGTTTTTTTTGTTTGTTTGTTTGTTTGTTTTTTAATATTTTATCCCACAATTTTGTAACCCATTTTTTCACCCAGTGCCAATTCCTAATGTGATCCTGGGCTCTACACACCCTCCACCAACCTGGGGAGGCAGCGGACTGGCCTCATGCCTTCAATGCATTCCTTCAATGCATGAGGAGTCCAAGCTGCCTTCTTTTCACCCGACAGGGAGGAGTTTCCCTGGTTGGACGTAGCGCGTGGAAGGAACACGTTATTCCAACCAGTTCCAGTCCCCTCCATCAGGCGCCCCGGCTGGCCAGGGGGAGGCAGTTTAGAGTCCAGGATTACTGCATGCTTTTGTGAGGGTATTGAAATATAAATGTATACACACTTGTGACACAAAAATCACACTTGTGTGTGAAGGGAGGGGGCACTTCTTGCATCATCATACATCACATTCCATGCTACTCATCTTCTACCTTAAGGACAAGACTTAAAGGACAGTACAGACATTGAGATGACACACCGTGTCACACGCTTGCTTTATGGCGTGGCGTCTTCTCAGCACAAAACGCCGGTCCGGTTGATGAAAATGAACTAGAGGTGCCATTTATTACTCCCTGTGTGAAAATCCCTTAACAGCAAGAACTCAAATTTGACACACGTGTTTCACACCACCAGAGAGGACACAGAGGCCTGTATCGCGTCGGTCAGATCCGCACTGGCCTTGACACCCCAGGCTTTCATTTTGGCCGCGCTGCGCAAAAAAAGAGAACGCCTGGAATAAGGTTTTAGCCACGGTGGCCTAGAAGTGGGAATCAACCCGTCTGGGTTTGGGCGTCGCTGCAAAGGATGTAACCCACGCTTGCTCAGAACCGCCACAAAAGGGCCTCTGCACATGCAGTTCTGCACAGGTAAAGCATGAGTAATTTAATGTAAGGGCCCTGATACACCTAGCAATGTTTTGATCAACATCAACAAGCAACGTCAACTATCAACATTGACTTTCCACCTTTCTATACAAAATGATCAACTCCTGGTTGTTCAGAAAAAGTCAGATCATTAGCGCCCTCTACTGGTCAACATTTTGGAATCCTCCAATCACAGCCCTCCTTGGCATCATGTGATCCTTTCTCCCAGACTCCCACAGATAAACTTTTCTGAAAACAACATGGCTGCTGCTGCTGCTTCACTGCTGTGGACAAAAACAAGGATTTTGTCACTTTTATTCCATTAAATGAACATTTTGAGTTGGGTGGCTGTTGGCTGAAAATGATTCAATGCAAATTAAGGCTTCTTAATTTGAAAATTCCCCTTTAATGAAAATTCCCCTTTTAATGTTGCCTGTTCATATGTGTCTCATCACATTGCCCGTTGATGTTGACATTGCTAGTTGATATTGATCGAAATATTGCTAGTGA